>CATNWA010002722.1:0-22723 GCA_951230385.1 Staurois parvus
TCTCATCCCACATACTTTAAAGTCTATATCCAGCCAATTAGTTTTTTTTTTAAATTTAGGATAGAGTGGGGAAATATTAGAATTCCTGTTAGATTTTTACAGCTATTCACAGCCTTGTGCAAATGTTTCCTCCCTTTCTGTACAAGTGACAATACTGTTATCATACAGGAAGTGGGTGAAAATCTGCAACAGGGGCTTAGACAGCGATAAAGTGCTAGACGAGTTGAAATTAAAGTGCCACACCACTGCTAAGAGGTCCAGATACAACTTTATTCCATTAAAGGTCATGTGTACAATTCAAGAAGTGTCCAATGCGTTTCATGAGTCAAAATGCCCCCTTCATCATGGTTAGAAAGAAAATATATTTTTATATCACTCTGATATCAATACAATGTCCCCTCCACTGGGTCATAATTAAAACCAAACAGTCAATAGTAATGAGAGTATAAAAATAATTGCATAATAATGAGAACATGAGATTGATATGAAGATCTTCTTATGTAGCCCTGACCTTTAATGGAATAAAGTTGTATCTGGACTGCAAAAGAAAAAAGGGAACATCTGATTATTCTTTTGCTCCTAAACAAAGCAAGCATTTAACCCTTGCATAGGCTAAATGCTCCCCATGGACAAGAATCCTCATGCTGCCACTCAAAATCCAAAACATGTTAAAGTGGAATTCCAGAAAATCACTAACTAATCCTAAAACTGCTAACACTTTCCTTCTAACATCCATACTAACTACCCTGTAGAAATAAGATGTATATCTTTACCTATTTTCAGGTCTCTCTGGTCCACTCACATGATCGCCTCTGTCAGCTACAGCAGCTTTATTCTGCAAGTTCTTCAATCAGCTTCAATCTGCTATTTCTCTGTCAGCTAGCAGCAGCTTCAGGAGAGAGGAGGGAGCACTGAAAACAACTGGACCATAGTAAGCATATTGATGGTGAGACCACTCAGGCATTCCAGCTGTTGTTAAATCGCTCTCTCAGGGGGCTGGGATCTGATGTCACATTCTGCAAAGCACAAGTTAAGTGTAATTTGAGACCTGAGTGGAGGGAAAGGACACCCCCCCTCTACAAAGTCTCACTTGAAAGCTTGCAAATCTGAGGTTATTATTCGCCTACTGTGTGTTGGGGAAGGGGGAGAGGTAGCCACATCAAGCATTTGGGGTTTAGAGCATTTTCATTCATTCTCTTGGCCAAAAGATTAATTTATTCTGGTCAATAAAATAAATTAACGCTCAAGCACTAAACACTCCTAGGATTGGGCATGTTTAGGCGCATTTAGGCACATCAGGCATTTTTCCTGCCGAAACGCTTGTCTCTTGAATGTGCAAGTGATGTGGTTTTTTTGCCACAAAAATAATCTTGCCTCTAGATTAGTATTATTATTATTATACAGGATTTATATAGCACCAACAGTTTGCCCAGGGCTGTACATAATAATGGGAGAAAGTACAGTAACAATACGATTCAATACACAAGGGGTTCGAGGGCCCTGCCCCTTGGAGCTTACAGTCTAGGAGGGAGGGGATAGTGGTACAGGAGGAAATAGCTGTGGGGGATGGAGTGGTAGGCAGAGTGGAGGAGTTCAGTAATTAGCTGAGGGCGGGGTAGGCTTCCCTGAAGAGATAGGTTTTCAGAATGCGCCTAAAGGTGAGAAGAGTAGGTGATAGTCTGATGGATTGGGGTAGGGAGTTCCAGAGGATGGGGGAAGCCCTGGGGAAGTCCTGGAGATGGGCATGGGAGGAGGAGACGAGGGAGCTAGAGAGTAGGAGGTCTTGTGAGGAGCAGAGAGTACGTTTTGGGTGGTATTTGGATACCAGATCAGTGATGTAGTTTGGGGCAGTATTATGAACAGCTTTATACTTCAATGTTAGCATTTTGAATTTTATCCGTTGGGCAATCGGAAGCCAGTGGAGGGATTGGCAGAGAGGGGTGGTGGACACGGAGTGGTTAGTAAGGTGGATGAGTCTAGCTGCAGCATTCAAGATAGACTGAAGCAGGGATAGCCTGCGTTGAGGTAAGCCGATGAGGAGGGAGTTACAGTAGTCGAGGCGTGATATAATGAGGGAGTGAATGAGTTGCTTGGTGGTTTCTGGGGCTAGGAACGGACATATTTTGGAGATGTTGGGGAGGTGGAGTCTACATGAGTTTGTCAGCGAATGGACCTGGGGCTGGAAGGACAGATTGGAGTCTAGGATGACACCTAGTACTCTGGCTTGAGGGGAGGGACTGATGGTGGTGTTGTTGGTCTTGACGGAGAAGTCGGGGGGGGGGGGGGGGGCGCGGGCTGGGGGGAAAACTAGGAGCTCAGTTTTGGAAAGATTTAGTTTGAGGAAGTGGAGTGACATCCAATCCGATATGTCACTCAGTAGGCTTGTGATACGGGCGGAGACTAAAGGGGTGAGGTGAGGGGTAGAGAGATAGATTTGCATGTCATCGGCATAGAGATGGTAGTTGAAGCCGTGAGAGTGTATCAATTGGCCAAGGGAGGAGGTGTAGATGAAGAAGAGAAGGGGCCCGAGGACAGAACCTTGAGGGACCCCAACAGAGAGGGGGAGTGAAGAGGAGGTGGCAACGTTATAGGTAACACTGAAGGAGCGCTGTGATAGATAGGAAGAGAGCCAGGAGAGAGCGGAGTCCCTGAGGCCAAGAGAATGTAGTTTTTTGAGGAGGAGGGGGTGGTCAACCGTGTCGAAAGCCGCAGAGAGGTCGAGGAGTAGGAGCACTGAATAGTGACCATTAGCTTTGGTGGTTAGCAGGTCGTTGGTGAGTTTGAGTAGGGCAGTTTCGGTGGAGTGTAGGGGGCGGAAGCCAGACTGTAGGGGATCAAGGAGGTTGTTGTCGGTGAGGTGGGAACTCAGGTGATTATAGACTAAGCGCTCTAGGAGTTTGGATGTAAATGGCAGCAGGGAGATGGGTCTAAGGTTGTTCAGGTCGGTGGGATCCAGGGATGGTTTTTTAAGTATGGGAGTGATGTGCACGTGTTTTAGAGGGAAGGGGAATGTGCCAGTAGAGAGGGAGAGATTAAAGATGCGGGAGCATAGGATGGAGGAAGAGGGTGATCGTAGGAGTTGTGAGGGGATAGGGTCAAGGGGGCAGGTGGTGCGGCTGGCTTCAGATGCCTCCAAATGCCTATGTGTGCATGGACACACAGGCTACCATAGAAGGTGTTTAGAGACAGAAAAAAAATGCTGTTTCTGACGCCCAGTGTGCATGAAGCCTAAGTGGAATGGACTGTGGCAAGTACACACTATATGAAGTTGTGCTTTGTTCCTTTTTCATTTTGGAGATTCACAACCTTTTTAACCACTTCCCGTCTGGCCCATGTAGATAAAGAGGCGGACGGGAGCGCTGCCGATGCGGGTGGATGTTTCTAAATGTCCCCCCCCCCCCGCATCCATTGCCTATGCACGCTCCCTGGGAGCATGCAGCACCGCAATTGTTACCTGCTGTGTCTGTACACAGATCACTGTACGGGACCTCTGTGTGAGGTCCCGATTCCTGTGATCACTGATTGGCCAATCAGTGATCACATGAATAGTAGTACACAAGATGTCACTTCCTGACATCATTGCTTACTACTAGTGAAATCTGTGAATGATCACAGAGGTCACATGGTACAAGGCTATTCACAACAGCCTTTTACCATGTGACAAGCTGTGACCAATCACAGCTCGCACAGTATTTCTCAATGGCTGCAGGAATGCAGCCAGAGAGAAGGAGAAATGATTGATTTTATAGCATTTATGGGTGTAAAAGCAATCAGTGCAAAAAAAGAAAACAAAATCTTCATCACCCCCAAATAGTACTGTCATGCTTCACATGACTGTCATATTGACTGTTTATATGCTTTGAAGTGTTTTCTATATCTTGTCTCTGCTCCTCCCTTTCCTTTGGCTTAGTTAATGCTGTATAGATATCCCACCCCTTTTCCCAGTAAGGCATTGTAGCAAGCCCCTCATGGCATGGAGCAGAAACATTATGATCTTTTGACCTATCGAATGTACGTTGTTGTAAGATTCTCTCAGTTTATGGAATAAACTTCACAAGATCTACAATATGTCTTATCGATTGAGTCACTTCCTGTGGTATCCAACTGAGGTTAAAGTTATCGCTATATCATCACAACTGTAAGTTACAGAGATCACACTATCAATGCTTAAATTGGAGAGACAGAACAAGTACAATATCACTATGGTGACACTGTACTGCTAGGGTGACAGTATGTTAAAAAGGAAAAAAAAAAACATAAATAATAATCTAAATAAATAAAAGAAAAATGTAAACAAAAAATTTTAAAATTATAATTTTTGGTTATAAACTAATTTATTTTGTTTTTTTACTAAAAAGTACATGAATACATTTTGGCCACGATGTATGAAGAAAGATTATTTATTTGCAAACTGTTATAAGAAAAACACTTTTTTTTTTAAAATTTTGGAATTTTTCATTTATATATGTAAAGAAATAAAAATCCCAGTGGTGAATAAATACCACCAAAATAAAGTTTTATCTGTCTCAAGAAAATGCAAAAAAATTAACATGGGTACAGTGTTGCATGACCGCGGAAGGGGGTGAGAGTGTCCGGACTTGAAGTGGTTAAAGTGGGCCTGAACTCAGAAAGTGATTTACTCTGGTAAAGGGAACATCTAGAAATGTCAATTGTGCCAACACAATACCCTAAAAAATGAACCTTTTGTCATTAATTATTTTTGAAATATCACTTTGCACTTCCTGGTATGTGCCTAGGCACTCCTGTGTCTACAACCTCATAGCCGTACAATGTATACATAGTGTGAGAGACACAGTGTAGAATAATGTGTGATAAGTCAGCAACAGAGAAAAGCGTAGCTGTGTGGAGTGCACAGGCAATACTAGTGACGGATTCCTTGCTCTCTGCTTGCCATTTGTTAAATACAGATTCCAGAGTTCAGTTCCTTAGAAACAAAATGCAGTTATAACCCACCCTAGTGTTTAAAATTGCCTTCTATAGAGTGTAAATCTGAGGATCGATGCAAAATATATCTGGAAATACAAATGACTGGTTTGTGTCCTGTCAGTGCCGACATCGATTTAGATCATATAAATGAAGTCCAGCAGAGGGAAGCATCAAACAATTATTGAAATTCTGGCAATAAGCCCAATTCACAAAGCTTTAATACAAGAATGAGGAGCTTCATTTCAGCCATTTAATTGCAATTTTCAAATATCATTGCAAAATCACTTTTTTAGAAAAAGTAAGAATCCTTGTCTTTGTGTATTATCGTTGCCTAAATATACCCAGGAACAACTTTGATTCTGTCTGGGAATTATCCTTCCAGTATGATTGCAGTCATGACTATTATTATTAATAATGCAGGGGAGCGCAGTTCTGATACCTCCAGCACTGAATGTATGTAATGGCAAGCAGTGCTTGGGTGTGCTAGAGAGTCTATTGATACTGGCTGCTGGGGGTCCTATTGTTTATTGGGGGGGGGGAATCTCTTGATGAAGGTAGGGATCAATTGCTGCTGATAGGGATCTACTGTTGACGGAGGGGTCTATTGTTGCTGGCTGCTAGGAGATCTGTTGTTCCTGGTGCGGGTCCGTTGTTGCTGGAGTGGGTCTATTGTTGCTGGGGGTGCTTTTGTTGCTGGCAGCAGGGTATCTTTTTTACTGCTTTTTATGTTTTCTTTAGTAAATTAAATCAAATTACTTAACACCACAAAATGGCACTTGGTTCTGTATTCTTTAAAAGGGGTGTTACTGGTAGGTGGGTAGGCGATGGAACCAGGGGCGGACTGACCATTCAAGCACTTCGGGCAGTGCCCGAGGGCCCGAGGTAAGTAGGGGGCCCCATGAGATGCCCCTGGTACCTTTCATAGGCTTTTTTTGATGTGGTTTGAGTTTGGGCGAGGACACAAGGGGCCCCATGATCCTCTATTGCCCAGGGGCCCCATGAGTTGTCAGTCCGCCCCTGGGTGGAACCAAAGGATAGTGTTCATATTCTCTGAGAAAAAAAGCACTGGTTTTACACTTCTTCTGTTGCTTTGTTGTATATCTTGACATACTTTGTATATAGGTCAAGTGATTGCTAAATGGAGGCTAGAAGTGGGTTTAGGCAGTGCTGGGACAAAGTCATCTAGCACCCAGGGCGAACATGCCTAATTGCACACCCCCCCCCCCCCCCCTCCAAGATGTGTGAGCATTATGTGGCAGCAACCCCCCCCCCAAAAAAAACAAGCACTAATTTGCATGCTTACCCCCTAAGCATAAATTTGCCCTCCTCCCAGTACAGATCCGCCCCCTGCTGAAATCTCCCCCTTCCAGAACAAATACCTCCCCCCATTCCCCCCCCTAGCTCAAATCCTCTCTCTCCCCATATGCCCCCAGCTTGAATCCCCCTCCCCCCCAAAAAAAAAATTCCCCCTCCTAGCAAAAATCTTATAATCCTCAAACATTTCCAGACCGCGCACAAATCCATTCCTGCCCCAATTTCCCCTCCGAGCACTAATCTTCTCTCTCCCAATTCAAATACTCCCTCCTAGCACAAATTCTCCTCCCCTAATCTCCCAACCTAGCACAAAACCCCCACCTCCAAATTTAACCTCTTAGCAAAAACTATCCCCTAATAATCCGTACTAGCACAAATCCCCCCCATAAAAAACAATTTCATAGCACAAATCCACTCCCTCCTCTTTGCCATATCACCTTTTTCTAGCACAAGCCCCCCAAATCCCCCCTCCTAGCTCAAATCCTCTTCCCTTTTCCCCCCTCCCAACACACATCCCCCCAAATCACCACTCCTAGCACACCTTTTCCCTGCCTAGAACATATCCTATCCACTGCCACCCCCCAAATTCCCTCTCCTAACACAAATCTCCTCCCCGCAATCTCCTCTTGGTGCCCCCCATCTCACATGATACCACAGTGCCCAGGGCAGCTGCCCCTCCTGCCCACCCCTTGTCCTGGCCCTTGGTTTAAGTTACTGAAAGCTCTGAGCTTGAGGTCATATATTTGCATAGACCTCATCTGCATGCCCAGGGTTATATTTAACCCCTCCTGGCGGTATTCCCGAGTGTAGCTCGGGGTAAAGTTTCAGTACCACAAGTGGTAACCCCGAGCTACACTCGGGCTAAACCATTCGGCGCTGCTCTGCGATCCCTCGATCACTTACCTTGTCCTGCGCTCCCGCGATGTCCCTCCTGCAGTGTTTCCGGCAATGTAAAATGGCGGATGCCGTCATCTGTCATCAGTGTTCCATCCCCTGCGAGCGTCGGGACGTACAGGAGACGGAACGGCTGGAAATTTGAAAATGATAAAAAGTGACATTCACTAAAATCACTAAAATCACATAGTAAAACATTACTGTATCAAAACATTTCATATACATTTTGTCCCAAGTGCTTTGTCCTGTGCCCTGCCTGCACTTTTACCATTCTTTCTGCCTGGAAACTGAGAAACGTCCATGGTGTCCAAAAAGCGTCCCTTTAGGTCAAAAGCGGTTTTAGACCGGCTAGAGAACAGCGATAGTAAATTAGAACCACTTGCAGAATTGAGTGATAATGATTCGTGGGGAAATTCCTCATCAGACACTGAAAACAATTTTGCAACTTTGCTCAGCGATGTGCGAACATGGCGCTATATTTCAAATTTCAGTGTTTTTGGTTTGATTATATTATTGAATTAAATGTATTATTATATTATTTTTTTTATGATTATTTATTTAAATTATAATTCATGATTGCGTGTTTCAAGTTTTATCATACCCGGGATGTTTACTAGACTCTTGTTCGGACAGATTTCAGTGAGTTATTCCTAGAAATTACAGGCCTACAATAAAAAAAATACATATTTCCATGTGTGCACGGGAGCCTCCGCTCTCTGAGGACTCTCCCTCCTCAATTGCTGAGACAGCAGTGGGAGCCATTGACTCCCGCTGCCGTCAAACACAACCAGTGAGCCAATGAGGAGAGAGGAGAGCAGCAGCTCAGGAGCCCACCCACAGAGCAACAACTCAGGAGCGAGCCTGCTTGAGTTCCCCCATAGCAAGCTGGCAGGAGGGAGGATGGTGGACCGCTGGCAGGGGATCCAAGAAGTGAAGGATCATGGCTTCTCTGTGCAAAACCATTGCAGGTAAGTATGATGTTTGATATATTTTTTTTAATTGCCTTTAACTTTAAAGTGACAAAAAGTTACACAAGTTAATTATGCTGCAATCACTCTGTATAAAGCACTGAGTGATGGCTTACTATTGTCCTGGTGACTATAGTCATGAGAATAGAAGGAGAGTGGAAATCCAACAATTTATGTTTGTCACCAGGGCAGGAATAGAGGGGAACTCATCCAATGGGGACATCTGTATAAATGGCAGATGTCAAAATGAGGATTGTCATAATATTAGATTGATACTGTATCTATTCATCTATTCACTTCCTTTTAGGTCTCAACATCAGGAAGTAAAGGGAAATCCATTCAAATGGGATCACACAGCAATAAAAACCTGACATGACTTCTAGATTTTAGAACTCTAAAAAAAAAAAAAACAGTGTTTGCCAGAAAAGCAATGAAGGAGTGGCTACCAAATCAACGTAACAGCTGAATGGCCACCACATAAAACCCCAGTGTTTTGCCGCATGTCCTCCACCGACCACCATTGGTTGAATGCAACCCAACATCTGGCCAACTGAGGCAGAATAGGACACTGGGATGTCTTGTGTCTGGCCAGATGACACTGAAAAAAGGTATGTATACCATAATGTTTTAAAAATAACTATGGGGGGAGCTCTAGTGGGGGACAAATTGCATGGTGTCAAGTTGGTCTTTAATATCACTACAGGCAACACCTTAATCGGGTGATGACCATCACATTTATTATATTATGAAACAAGGAATGACCATTACCACTGTGTAGGGCCAATCTGTGAAACTGAAAGTGGTTTTATTGGTGTGTATTCAGTAGGAATAAGCTCAGTGTTTGGCCCAAACATAGATCTGATTGCTGATTGTTTAGGGTATACAGCATGGACAAATGTGATGGTAACTCTGCACTTCAGTGAAGAGCCAAGAGCCAGTGCAAGAACTCTGTTTTTTAGGAGGCCATGCTAACCACAGGATTGGTGACCCAGCGGATGCCCAACCTCTTTCTGACAACAATCTAGAGACACTGCATGCAGACACCTTTACACCACAGTAACCAGGAAATGTTGTGCATTTACCACAGTCTATCTGTTATCTTCATTGAATTACAATTTTTAACTACTGTATATGGGCCCCACCATTGCTAGGCTACTATCACATCCAGAACTTTATACATCTTAGGACTCAAGTTGCTATTTTTAGTTAAAGGGGATTGGAGGGGGTTACATCATTGCCCAAATCTGGCCCCATGATGTCACCACTATCTCTACCCCCTCATTTTTGATGGGCTATAAACTACTTTAGTCCCCAGATGCAAGAATGAATATGAATTAGAATTATGACAATATTAATAAAGGCCAGGCACTATTAATATGACTAAATCATGACTAAATCAAACTTTTCTAACCATGTTGAAACACCTCCCTTCCTTGTCCTTTGGCCAAAATTTGGCAACCTCAGCCACTTTATGTGCGGATTTGCCTACTCCATCTGTTTCCAGTTTCGATTGGGGCGGGACTTTGATTTTGGGGGGGGCTTTGGATTCCAAAATAACTTGTACCTAAGAAAGTGGATAAAAAATGCCAGAACTCTCAAAACCCATTTTTATCTAATATTACTGTTGTCATTTAATATTATGGCAGTAGTGAAAACGTCTGAATATCGGACTGACACCTTCTACATATTGTAGGGCTTAATTAATGTAAATATATTTAAAACATAATTATATAAAATATCTATAAAAATAAAGATAACATATAAAATATTTACCTGTAAATTAGTATAATAATGAGTAGAATGGCTTCATGAACATATAAACAATAGATACTTAAAAGGTAATAAAATTATATATATATATATATAAAGTATGTGTATATATATATATATATATATATATATATATTATATATATATATATATATATATATATGTATATCATAACATAACAAATACTAAGGTTGGCTAGATAGAAGGAAATACAGATTTTGTTCTTTTTTTAAATAATTAATAATGTTTACAGTAACAGTATCAGTTTTTCACTGTCACTTTTATTATAAATAGGATTGTTATTTATTATAATTATAACCACCACTATCACCATCTACCAACATTTCTAGTCTACTGTCATTATTTCAATTCAATCCTTTTTATTAATATTGTACTTACTGGTATCTGATGCTGTTATTCAGTTTTTTTAACCATGTGTTACAGTTTTATTTTTTATCTTTTATGTTACATTTGCCTTGATCAAGGGGGGAAAAAGTACAGCCCCCAAAACCCATTGTATTTGTAAACAATTTATCACTGGATTAAACTTGTATTTAGACTTGAATAGTACGGTGTGGCACTTTCATTCTAAATTACTCACAGTGCCTTAACCAGGTTTAGGTGATCATTGCTGAGTTTGAATGTATGATCAGCATTATCAAGTGTCGGGGAAATAGTGCCAAATATTCTGTGCTAAATAGTATCCCTCTTTCCATTCTCAGAAGGTTGGGAGATATGTTAAGTAATAAATGAATGGTCTTTGCTGAACATGTGTGGAGGATCTGTGCTGTGAGCAGGGGCGGACTGACCATTCGAGCACTCGGGCACTGCCCGAGGGCCCGGGGGCAGTAGGAGGCCCCATGAAATGCCCCTGGTACCTTTTTTATAGGCTTTTTGAGTGTGGGCAAGGACACAGGGGCCCCATGATCCCCTATTGCCCAGGGGGCCCCATGAGTTGTCAGTCCGCCCCTGGCTATAAGGATCGATAACCATGTACTGTAGGACTTGGGTGCATTTGACCATGTGAGGTTTGGGGCCACCTGACTGTGTGAAGTTTAGGCCACGTGACTATACTATATATCATAAACATAAAGACAATTTGACTATGCCACATTTTGCCTCAGTAAACAAAGTGTACCACTATTATACCTTGCTGGAGTGCCCTGGTGTGCAGTTAAACATCTTCAAAAAGTCTAACACTTGTGTGCAGTTAACCTCCCTAGCGGTATGATTATGTCCATATTTCTGTGCTGAAAGCAGTACATATTTTTGCATGGAAATATGTCATTTTTTTTATTGTAGGCTGTAATTTTTAGGAATAACTCACTGAAATCTGTCCGAACAAGAGTCTAGTAAACATCCCGGATATGATAAAACTTGAAACACGAAATCATAAATTATAATTTAATAAATAATCATAAAAAATAATAATATAATAATAATAGATTTAATTCAATAATATAATCAAACCAAAAACACTGAAATTTGAAATATAGCGCCAAGTTCGCACATCACTGAGCTCAGTTGCAGAATCGTTTTCAGTGTCTGATGATGAATTTCCCCACATCATTATCACTCAATTCTGCAAGTGGTTCTGATTTACTATCGTTGTTCTCTAGTTGGTCTAAAACTGCTTTTGACCTAAAGGGACGCTTTTTGGACGCCCTGGACTTTTAAGTTTCCAGGCAGAAAGAACAGTAAAAATGTAACCAGGGCACAGGACAAAGCACTAGGGACAAAATGTATGTGAAATGCTTTGAAACAGTAATGTTTTACTATGTGATTTTAGTTTATTAGAAAATGTCAGTTTTTTAAAATTTTAAAATTTCCCGCCAGTACGTCCAGTACATCCCAACACTCGCAGGGACCGGGACACGGATGACGGATGTCGGCATCGGCCGGAGGAGATGGCCGGGGACGCTGCAGGGGACACGTCACAGGAGCGCAGGACAAGGTAAGTGCTGCAGGGAATCCCTGAGCAACGCTGCATGGTATTCCCGAGTGTAGCTCGGGGTTACCGCTTTTGGTACTGAAACTTTACCCCGAGCTACACTCGAGAATACCGCCAGGGAGGCACCTTCAAAACGTCTGAAAGCAGATCTCTGAGATAAAGTAAAAAAATAAATAAAAACACCAAAAAAAACAACAACATGGTATAACGTCACCATGTATAATGATTTTTAAAAGAACACATACAACTATGACTTACACATTATTAGAGAACATCCACTAACGGGATATTCTAAACCACTTAATGTTACTACTTTCATCAGGCGAATGTAAAAGGAAGTAAAAATAATATGGTGCTAGTTTAATCACTCGTGGAGCAGAAATCGCACCCTGCTTCTGATGACCTGCGGCAAAGCATGTATTTTATGTTGCCGTCTCTAATGCTGTATTTCCTGGTCTCAATTAAAATATAGCACTTAATGAGGGCCAGTAGATTAACCATGCATGACATACTGATATATTTTTTATAGGTTTAACACATACTTAGCTAGCAACGGTGATTTTCCTTTTTATTTTATTCCTCTTTTTAAAACCAGCCAGACCCTGCTGGAGTCACTGAATGGATTTATTAGCATCACGTCTATTTCAAATTGTGTATGTATTGCACCTGTAAATATGAGGGTCATTATCCTCAGCTTGTACATAAAACCATTGAGTAGTGCACAATATCAGTGTTGTTTTTAATGCACTAAAATGTAAAATCGTTTTATAACATCAGATTTCCCCCGCCGTATTTAATCTCAGCAATATACCTGTAAAAAAAAAATTAAAAAAAGGTAGAGAAAATAAATACCTTCAACCCAGGTTTCAGGGCTTGGGTGAGATCTACGTCATGCTCTCTCTGACGATGTCCTTTAAACACCAAGGATCTTAAATCGTGCAAGAAGACGAGTTGATCCAGGGAATATCCAATTGCCTCTTGGGGGATCAGGAAGGAATTTTTTTCCCTGCAGGAGCAAATTGGGTCATGCTTTGCTGGGTTTTTTGCCTTCCTCTGGATCAACTGTGGGTGTAGGATTATAACTTTTTTTTTAATGGTTGAACTGGATGGACTTTTGTCTTTTTTCAGTCAGTTTTGTAACCCTGCACAGTTTTGTAACATCTTTTCACAAGATTACAGAACTTTTTTTGACAGCATACGTCTAGTTCGGAACTCTACTGAATGCACACTCCTGCTACTACAGGGTAGGATAACTTTCCCCATCAGTTTGACCTTTGCATGTATTGTTTATGAATAGGTCTACTCATTATTTGGAGCATTTATATGTATGTGACCAATATTTTCTTTCTGAAATGGTGATTCCATAGATTTCATACTAATTCATAAAATGTAACATTTTTATTTTATTCTAAATGACTATATAAATGACTATATATACTCACTATGAATATAATACATATATTTATATATACTTTTTTGTAATAAACTATTTATATATTTTAAAAATAATATTATCGTTTTCATTGGCATTACTTGGATTAATAAATGTCCTTATGTATTTTGATCCAGATCTTTAGGGATGATTTTTATAAAGTTATATTTACATATACTTTTAGACTTATTTATATTTTTTTACTAATGTATACTTCATTGTTTTATTTCGTTTTCCAGCCCTAATGAGTGGGCCATTTGTGAGCCCCTAAACAGGCTGACTTTTTTTTCCTATACATTGTGTCTAATAAAAGAACCCATACTGGACTAAAGCAGTCGGTGTGGCACTTGCATTCTTTCAATACCCTACAGATGATTCCATCTTCTTGGGGTACCACTGTCGACAGAGAGCTGCCTCCAAATAGTTCAAAAGTTTGACTGTCTATCTTCGCCCATTCAAGGGTTCTAGGACTGCTACAATACATGTTCTCATGAGATTTGAGATAGTTAGCATTCCCAGGATCATAAAAAAATATATAATAAACAGCGCAAAACAATACCCAACAAATTTCACATAATAGAGGAATAAAGTGAAAAACTCATATTTTGATTTAAAGTGTCCAAAATTAATGTGTCCAAAAATTATATATATAAAAACTATAATAAATATATATATAAAATATAAAAAAAACCTTTCTCCAACTTCAGAGTGCTTCACCAAAAATGAATAAATATATATTGTGGTTATCCTTCTGTGATAAGTGCTTCCACCATCCACCAGTGAAAAAACCAACATTAATCGCACTCACCAGATAATGGCGAATAGTAAGCCTTTTAGGACTTTTAGGGATCCTACACCCCCTCTTGTAGCCTCCAGACCTCCATTCCACCACACCAGACTAGGATAATTCTTCCACCTCCTTTCTCCAAAACCGCTCCACCGTTGTGCCAAAGAAGAAAATATTGCATATAGTGTGATATTGCTAATGACCTCCTCTTAAGTCTACAGTAATAATGCCAGGTCACTCATGGTTCACAAAATCATTAAAGGCTTTTTATTATATAGCCTCCATCGGCCAAACACAGTCAAATACCATCCAGGATCAATTGCAGAAATCCCACAACTTGCTGTGCAGAGGATGACAGTATGTAGCAGCACTAGCAGGCACACTACAAGAGAGAAAGACTGCCAAGACCAAGAACCAGTTTTCCTGCAATCACTTGAAATGCCTGGAGTCTTGTTTGCTATGGAAATAGTGGATTAGCTTTAATGGAAGCTAAGTGACTTTTATTGTATCCCCAATGTATACAGAATAGTACATGTGTTAGGAAAGGATACATACAGTAGCATGTATATGGATATTTGTATCACTTTGTATGTCTTGTATTCCTGTAACTATAAAAAGTTTCTATATGCATCATTTTTGTTTAGTAATAGCACATTGGTGTATTACTGGGCCGTTTCCTTGCCTTTGCTAAAAGAAAAAGACCAACAGTGCAAATTTGCAAGTTTTTCAGACGTTTACAATACCAGGAACCATGGGGTGTTGATTAAGGATGATCTCTGTATCTTGGCAGTCTATACAAAATAGAGAGACTGCCAAGACCAAAACCAGTTTTCCTGCAATCACTTGAAATGCTTGGAGTCCTGTTTGCTAAAGAAATCATGGATCAGCTATAACGGAGGCTAAGTGACTTTTAGTGTACAGTATGGACTAGTTCATGTGTGTATATGGATTTGTTTTGCTCTGTAACTGTAAATAGTTTGTATATGCAGCATTCCTATTTAGTAAAGGCTCATTCATGTATTACTGGGTTGTTTCCTTTGTTTTACTGCAAGAATTACAGACAAACAACAAGAATTACCAAAGCAATTGCGTGTGTATGCATATTTGTATCACTTTGTATGTCTTGTATTACTGTAACTATAAAAAGTTTCTATATGCATCATTTTTGCTTAGTAATAGCACATTGGTGTATTACTGGGCCATTTCCTTGCCTTTGCTAAAAGAAAAAGACCAACAGTGCAAATTTGCAAGTTTTTCAGAAGTTTACAATACCACGAACCATGGGATGTTGATTAAGGATGATCTCTGTATCTTGGCAGTCTATACAAAATAGAGAGACTGCCAAGACCAAAACCAGTTTTCCTGCAATCACTTGAAATGCTTGGAATCCTGTTTGCTAAAGAAATCATGGATCAGCTATAACGGAGGCTAAGTGACTTTTAGTGTACAGTATGGACTAGTTCGTGTGTGTGTGTATATGGATTTGTTTTGCTCTGTAACTGTAAATAGTTTGTATATGCAGCATTCTTATTTAGTAAAGGCTCATTCATGTATTACTTGGTTGTTTCCTTGGTTTTACTGCAAGAATTACAGACAAACAACAAGGATTACCAAAGCAATTGAGAGGACCGATTTTCAAAAGTGTACAATAGCAGAAACAATGGGATCTTGATTAAGGATGATCTGGATATCCTCTCTGTTACAACACATGCATACTGATGTCTTACAGTTTAAGGTCCAATTAGTCAGTGAGTTACCACTTTAACTTTATGGCGGTAGTCACTCAAGTTACGCGGGTGATATCCGGTGTTCTCATGTCAAGCACTACTATAATACTACTACATAAATCATTCCTTACTGCAAGCTACTGTTTTATAAGAAAACATATTAGTGCAGACTTTATTGCTTTCTCAATCAAAAATAAAGTTGTTTATGATAAACATTTTTAGCTTTTCATAAGACAAGCTTTTAAAAGTTCAGAGGCTTGAATTGAAGTGGCAGCTGACGCAGATGTTTACCTTGACTTGTATAACACAGAAGGCTGAAAGCACCAACGCCTCCGGAGGAAATACTCTCTTATACATGAAATTCCCACCTGATCCTGCAACACATAAAACCCACTTTTCTTAGAAGTTTAATCCACACCCAGGGAGGCTGACTAGACTGCGCTTAGGAAGATGGAGCTCTCAGGGATTTTTCGTATAACGAGACATTAAAACGCTCTGGTTTTTATTGCTTTTCATTCCTTGCTGTACAGATCATGAAAATAAACTATTTGGAATTAAGATGAATGCAAGTTGATGCAAATCCAAACTGGACAACATTTAGTATGTTAAAGCATTTTGTGTCAAAAATAAAGGATTTTTTTTTGTTGCAAAAGTTATCTTTTTTTCATCCCTTTTTACATCTCAGTGCTGCTGATCTCTTCCAGAGTTTTTCAGCTACTTCTGTTTACATGTACTTAGCGGAGGCGGACTGAAAACTCATGGGGCCCCAGGCAATAGGGGATCATGGGGCCCCTGTGTCCTCACCCACACCCAAAAAAGCCTATGAAAAAGCCAATGAAAGGTACCAGGGGCATCTCTTGGGGCCCTCTACTGACCCCGGGCCCTCGGGCAGTGCCCGAGTGCTTGAATGGTCAGTCCGCCCTTGGTACTTACTCTGTCATTGCTTTGGACCAGCTTCCTGATATTGACAATGGTGAAACATGCCTGCACAATGTGTGTCGGCAGAGATGCTTGTAGTCTCCACCATGGGCACATGCGTAACAATGCAGGCATGCAACGGGGAAAAAGCTGCCACTCCAAAACAGGAAAGACTCAAACAAAGACCTTCTTAGCAGGCTTGCCAGGTATTATTGTAATAAAAGCTGCAGATTTAAATTGATGAAATTAACTTTTGTAATGTCATTACAATTAGAGATGAGCGAAGTATTCAAAAATTCGATTCGACTGATTCGGCGAATTCGTGGAAAAATTTTGATTCGAGTCAAATATATTCGCTGCGAATTTAACTTATAAAAGGGTGTTTCTAGGCTTCAGAGAGCCTTTATATTAGTGCAGAACACTGTACCTTTAATTTAAATGCCCTTGGAGTCTGCTGGGGAAGAGAAATAATACTGACAGTCAGTATGACATGCAGATGAGTGCCGTCGATCTTAGAATCACCGCACACTTCACTCATTTGGGCAGTCACGGGGCCAAAACCAGAGTGTGGAGCCACAGTGTGGCGGTGGAGGCAGCAGCAATGGGAGGCCATACAGCACCCTATGACAAAAATGGAAACCACCAGCAGTGTGAGGAGACCTGCAAGTGGCACATGGCAGAGTGTGGCGATGGAGACAGCAGCAATGGGAGGCCGTACAGGGACCCATGACACACTCTGGACCTGGCAGCAGCATGAGGAGGCGGTACAGGGCCCATGACAGATTACGGGCCTGGCAGCAGCATGAGGAGTCGGTACGGGGGCCCTTGGCAGATTACGGGCCTGGCAGAAGCAATGGGAGGCCGTACAGGGACCCATGACACACTCTGGACCTGGCAGCAGCATGAGGAGGCGGTACAGGGGCGCATGACAGATTACGAGCCTGGCAGCAGCAACTTGGACAGGAGGACGTTCAGCTTCTGCACCGTCAGGTGCGTGCTCGCAAACTGTTGTCTCTTGGAAACGGATTCCAAGAAAGACTGCTGACGGAATCCGTGAAGAGGAGTAGCAGGAGAAGGAGCATCTGAACGAGCGGAATATGCCAACAAGCGACATCAGGGGCCCATGACAGATTACGGGCCTGGCAGCAGCATGAGGAGTCGGTACGGGGGCCCATGGCAGATTACGGGCCTGGCAGCAGCAATGGGAGGCCCGTAATCTGCCAGCACCCTATGACAAAAAATGGAACACACCAGCAGTGTGTGAGGAGACCTGAAAGTGGCACATGGCAGAGTGTGGCGATGGAGACAGCAGCAATGGGAGGCCGTACAGGGACCCATGAGAGACTCTGGACCTGGCAGCAGCATGAGGAGGCGGTACAGGGGCCCATGGCAGATTAGGGGCCTGGCAGCAGCTATGGGAGGCCCGTAATCTGCCAGCACCCTATGACAAAAAATGGAACCCACCAGCAGTGTGAGGAGACCTGAAAGTGGCACATGGCAGAGTGTGGCGATGGAGACAGCAGCAATGGGAGGCCGTACAGGGACCCATGAGAGACTGTGGACCTGGCAGCAGCATGAGGAGGCGGGGTACAGGGGCCCATGGCAGATTACGGGCCTGGCAGCAGCAATGGGAGGCCGTAATCTGCCAGCACCCTATGACAAAAAATGGTAACACACCAGCAGTGTGAGGAGACCTGAAAGTGGCACATGGCAGAGTGTGGCGATGGGAGACAGCAGCAATGGGAGGCGGTACAGGGACCCATGAGAGAACTGTGGACCTGGGCAGCAGCATTGAGGAGGCTTTAGGTACAGGGGCCCATGGCAGATTAAGGCCTGGCAGCAGCAATGGGGAGGACCCGTAATCTGCCAGCACCCTATGACAAAAAATGGAAACACCTGGGCTGGGGAGGCAGACCTGAATCAGTGGCACATGGCAGAGACGGCTGGCAGATGGAGACAGCATCATGCAATGGGACGCTGTAGTCAGGGACCCATGAGCAGACTCTGGACCTGGCAGCAGCATGGGAGGCCGGTATGCAGGGGCGCCCATGGCGAAAGTTTTTGGAAGCTCACAGCCTGGTTGTGAGGCAACAATTGGGAGGCTAGTTAATACTAAATGCTGCGACAGCAGAGCTGGGTGTGCAAAGTGGAACCCACCAGCAGGCTGTGATGGAGCTGCAAAGTATGGCTATACTGCATGGAGATTTGTAATGGCAGCAGCTGGCTGTGGAGCTGCCCACACCCTGCTAGCTTTATTCTTGGCAGCACCACGTGTGAGGCACAGTACTTGAAAGGGCACTCATGCATGAGACACTGTGGAGAATTGGCAGCAGCATGAGGAGAGGCCGGGTACAGGGGTACCATGGCAGATTTTCGGGCCTGGCAGCAGCAATGGGAGGCCCGTAATCGGTGCCAAGCACCCTATGACAAAAAAATGTAACACACACCAGCAGTGTGAGGAGACTGAAGTGGCACATGGCAGAGTGTGGCGATGGAGGCAGCAGCAATGGGAGCTATCGCCCAGTACAGGGACCCATGAGTGACTCTGGACCTGGCAGCAGCCAATGAGGATGGACGCTGGCTGGGATAGTGGCGCCATTGGCAGGATTACGGGCCTGGCAGCAGCAATGGGAGGCCGTAATGGTCCCAGCACCTATGACAAAATAAAATGGAACACACCAGCAGTGTGAGGAGACCTGAAAGTGGCACATGGCAGAGTGTGGCGATGGAGACAGGCAGCAATGGGAGGCCGTACAGGGACCCATGAGAGACTACTGGACCTGGCAGCAGCATGAGGAGGCGGTATAGGGGCCCATGGCAGATTAGGGGCCTGGCAGCAGCAATGGGAGGCCCGTAATTGCCAGCACCCTATGACAAAAAATGGAATCACACCAGCAGTGTGAGGTACGTGACCAACATAGTATAGTGGGCATTACATGCGCAGAGTGTGATGCGATGGGACAGAACAAAGCAGCGTTACTCCGAAGGGCTTTATCAGGGCACCAAGTACAGGGACATCGGACCTGTGCAAGACTCAGCATGTGGATTGCGCGCGATACGGGCGCCTAGGCGCTAGGCATTGATCTACGTGGCACTTGGCAGCATCAAGGGACGATGCCCGTACTTCTATGCCATCCCTCCTGTAACATAACAAAATGTTGTTGATGGACGCACCGTAGCGAGTGTGTAAAGGAGACCTGAAAAAGTTCATGGCACATGGCCAGAGTATTGAATTCACCTTGATGGCAAGCATGGGATCACGTCTCAGCAGCATATGGGTCGTCGGAAAATGGCCGCTACACGTGGACCCGCAGATTACTCTGGGACTGGGAGCATGAGAGCAATGATTGGGATAGCTGGCAGCGTATCTACGACCTAGGCCCATGTCAGATGACGGTGCCATGGCGAAGATAGCAATGAGGGATGCACAGCCTGGTTAATATGTGAAGGCTCGAAATTGAGACGTGATGTGACACACACATGGGATATCCACTACCCAGTGTGGCTGTGAGCGGACGCCTGATTAAAGTCGGCAGCAATGGGCAGAGTACTGTCGGCGATGGACGTACTGAGACATGGGAGTGCTTCCAGGTGACCCATGACAGATATGCGGATTCTGAATGCAGCAGGCAGCAGGTTGAGAGACTCGTGCGGTGACCTTAATATGGTGGCCGCACATGGCAGCATTATCTTAGGCCTGTCGTCATCTAGCAAGAGGCAAATGGTAGCAGGCCAAGCGCTAACATATTGAGCCAGACTCCTCTGAGTCGTCAGAAAACTGGAACAGCAGTTAATGGCTAGTGATAGTTGAGAGACAGAACTCTGAAAAGTGGCGCGACTATATTACTGAATAGTGGCGTATGAGCTGACAGCAAGCAATGAGGATGCCGCGTACTTGCAGGGAACCCTATGACAGACTCTGGAACTGGCTGAGCCAGCATGAGGTCGGCGTGCTTTACACTAGTGTATACAGGTTGGCACATGAGCAGATTAGGTGCCGAGGGCTGACAGCCTATAGGAGGGCCGTTAATCTGCCAGCACCCGTACAGGTGATCCATGAGAGACTCAGGGACCTTTGTGCAGCCGACCATGGAGGATTGCGGTCTACTAGGGGCCCATGGCAGAGTGGCGAAGCTGTATAGGGCAGCTTAAGATTGAAGCGCATTTCACAGAGGCGCTATAGAGTTAAATATATCTAACTTGTCTTGCGGGCACATGATTCATGTGACGTATTTAGTTCAGTTGTTGTCAGGATACTGGGTGGTTTGAATCCTAGGACTAAATCCACGCCTGGTTATTTTCAACAAACTGTGTGTTACTCCCAACACATTTGGATTTTATAGTTTTCAGTTTGGACTAGCTCGTTTGTCCTCGCAGAGTTCTATAATCTCCATGCGCCCATTATACACTGCGCTTCTGCTCGATTGCACGCATACTTGGCGGTGTCAATGACAGACTTTTAAAGGCAAATTCCAGGGTTTGGGGGCCCAAAAATCAAGTTTCGTTGGGCCCCGTAAATCAAGGGGATTTTTCTACCTCGGTTGGCAGGGTGGTGGTCCAAGTAGGCCTAAGCCCGTTGTTTGAGGTCCCCGCTCCCGGTCAACCTGATGTGCTGCTGCTTTCGGCTGGTTAGAGTTTCCTCACTGCGGGGTGGGTTTTAAGAAAGCTTTTTATCATCGACTGCAGACTGGGGGAGCCCCTGCTGGTGGAGCTGCACTACCCCCTACCAAACCCCCCCTCCTCTCCTGCCATGGAAACGGGAAAGCGGAGCCCAGGGCCCCAGTGTTGAGGTTGGTTGTTGGCGCAGAAAGGCAGAGCCAGCCTGTTTCTTTGGTGGTTTTTATGGGAAATTTAAATTTTGGGCCCTCCCTCCTCGGGCGGTGGGGGAAAAAAAGGGCCCCACCATTTTTAAAGGGGGTTTAGCGAGGGTCCAAAAAGGGGTGGACAAGCCAAAAGTCACCCCTCTGTCTGATGGTTATTTTTGGCTGTCGTACGAAAAGCAACCGGGAAGCATGCTATGGGCCATTTGTCCCAAGGGAATGCAAGGGACCCCCCTCCCTTTCCTTCTCCACGGGCTTTAGGGCCATGGTGCTTTGGGGGCCCTCTGTCTCCCCCTCCCCCTTTCTAAAGGATGCTCGCCCCTCCACTCCTGTCCGCTGAGTGGAAAAAAACCCCCCATTTAAATCAAAAAATTCCTGACCAAATGCCCTCCTCAAACCTCCTTTTCTTCCTTTCCTCCCCCACAGGGGTCATTTGGCGTTGGTCTGTGCGCCCAGGGCCCTACCGCCCCCTGGACCACCCTTTGTTAACGGGCATTTGTTCCAGGACGTGAAAACGGGAGGAATGAGTCGTTCTTTCCCCTTTTGTCCTGCGACCCCACGAATAGCGGGGCCCCTCAAAGGGGAAAGGGGAAAGGGGGGCAGGTGTAAGGGATGAGCTGCCAAGGGTGCCATCGAATTTTACACGGGGGGAAGTACCTTTATCCGTTTGGAAACATCGGGAAAAATCCTGATGGCCTTTCGCTGTTCTTTAAAGGGGGGTCAAAACTTTTTGTGGGGTTTAAATTTTCCCCCTTGTTGAAAAAGTCGCAGATCAGGCGATGCTGTGGAAATTTCCCTTTTGCCCTTTCAGCCCCAAGGAGGGGGTGCTTTGCGGTGTAGGAATGGCTGAAATGCATGCCCAAAATTTTTCTTGGGCAAATTTTTAAAGGAAAGTTTTGCGTGGGGTGGTGGATTTTAAAGGAAAACCCCTTTTACAACCCGATTGAAAAACGTGAGCCATGCCCTGGCGCTTTGGCAAACCTTTTCCCTTGGCGCAGAGCAGACACCCTGTTCTTTCCGTTGTTTGGTCAACATTTGGGTTTCCCATTTTTAGTTTGCGGGAGACAGCCCTCTGTCGATTTCTTTTTTCATTTCACTGAGAAGTTCCTCCCCTGTGTGACTACGTTCGCCCAAGGATAACCAGGTGCAGACAGCGTGACAACCCTTGCTCCCTGGGACATGTGATATGCCGGGG
>CATNWA010002723.1:0-21558 GCA_951230385.1 Staurois parvus
ATATATGTACAAGTTACATCTCCCATGTACCAGGCAGGGGTCTTGTTCATCCATTGGGGATAGTCCAGACTTGTCATCTAAAAAAATTCAAGAAATATTGTTAGAAAGAAAATAAAGAAATGATCTGTGCGGCTGAGGCTGAGATTTCTTTTTCTGATTCCTTCCTCTGATTAAGGTCCTTCAAGGATTGATTTATGGAAAAGGTCCTCCCCTTTTTGGTCTAGCAATCATGCAGGTCTTTGCAAAAGCCCAATGAAAAATATTGTTTTCTGTGTGCCCTGTTCACACCACACCATCTGCACATGACATTAGCATCGTGGTGTGAACAGGACACATAGAACGCAATGGTTTTCTTTATACCCATGCAGGGACCTGAGAGGTGCATAAAAATATGTCCAATGCACATGGTGTGAGCGAGCCCATAAGGTACACCCAAAGCAACACCGTATCGATGAAGTCTTCAATAAAGAGGTAATGAGGTAAGCATTAGGAATGTCATTCCCACAACCATATGGAGGGACAAGAACCTACCAATGAAGGGTAGCCTTGGGAAAGAGACAAGAGGGAAGTGCACATATCTGTGCTCCCATTGACCACTGGCCCAACAGCCATCAGGTTAAAAAAAAAAACAAATGGGTGGGTGGGATATTGTATGCTGTCTTGTATTTCCTGTTGAGAGTAGAACCATTCATCTCTGGTTGGACCTTGAAGATGGGATATACCTTGAAAACTTGTCCTGAAAATTGAATGTTAGTGCAAATAAAAATGTATCCAGGGCAGTACTCAATTGTTCTTGTTAGCAGAAAACTAAAAAAAAGAAATGTGTGGGTGGGCAAGACTTTAAGGCCTTAGATCACTTTTCACAGAGAAGCACAGGGGCAGCTGACAGGCATCATGAGGCCATACTGATTCTTCCTGAATGTTTTGGGTTGTCTTGGACAGTTGAGGAAGTTGTCACGGTCTGGGTCAGGTTCAGAGACCAGTTGCTACAGCAGTTGTAAGGCTTACCTGTAACCAGCAGGATTGGTACACCAGCGGCCCACCCTGGGAATGACGCAGGCTCACCTGAGGTGCGGGGTCTAAGCATCCACCGGTCTTCCCCAGAGCTCCTAATGGTGGAGATGGATTTGGCTGCATGTGAATGCCAGGTCGCAGATCTCAGGATCAGCCCACCAGGGAATGAGTAGGCTGGAAACCAAAAGCGGATCAAACAGTTCAGGGATCAAACAGAAGCGGAGTCAGTCACAAGCCAAGAGTCGGTCACCAATGGTAGTAGATAGGATGAGGCAGAATCGTAGTCAGTAGCAAGCCAAAGGTCGGTAACGTAGATGAAGACGGCAGCAGGATCGGTAAGCGGGATATTGGCTGGTAAGGCACAATAATCTGGCAAGGAGGAAGTGCAGAGACATGGCTTTTATAAGGAAGTTCATGGGAGGAGCAAGGAGATCAAGGTTCAAGAGAAAACAAGGCACAAGGCAGGATTATCCAAGAATTGTCAAGGGAGCTGTCCAGCATTCCAGATAGCTCAGCGAGAAGAGACATTGCCTCTCACTTCAGAAGGACCAGGTTCGATCCCAGGCTCTGACAGAAGTATTTACAATGGTATTTTCAACTGGAAGCCTAATGTTGGACAGGCAGTTGTAGCACAGCTCTATTCACTTTAAGTAACGTTCAGCAACAGTACTGCCTACTGAATGTGATTTAGGGAGATAATTTTGGACACTGAACCCCACTGAATCAATGGGTTTGGGCATTTTCAAAATGGAGGTCATTGGTGGTTAACTTCTTCTTCCTGGTTCCCTGTGCCGGCCCATTGATGTCCTGTTTTATAAAACATTCTTAAGTTAATTAATGTAATTATTTCTAAGAACACAATTACTAGTTCTTATAATATAGATGGACAGCATAAGAATAGCAATGTTAGGTGATTGGGCCCCATATTGCTGTGGGAGGGTGTGACCTACTGTTGGGTCCATCCTTCTCAGCATAGTCTATTTGGTAGGGCGTCTCCCACTCCAGTACTGTATATGCATTTTGGTATGTAGTCAGTGGGGTCGCTGCATTGCTACGTGTCCTCTTTCAAAATTCTAGTTATTCTGATTGCAGAAGGTTTGGCAAAACCTTAAGGGAACATCCCCTTCTCTTATTACTGCTTGGAGCCACTTTTGTGGGCCAAGGCCTGGTTATGTACCCCTCCCCCCTCTTTTGTATTTCTAATTTGCATTGTTTATTGTAAACCCAGTGTCTGGGAACAAGAAGTTCGCCGCAGCACATGAATCTGCGCATGAGCAGGATCCCGACAAGGCATACAGGCAGGCGGGCACTAGGACCCAGGCATGTCTGTCGGCGCTGGGCGGGCTATTTAAAGAGCACCTCGGTGCTCATTCATTGCTGACTGGTCTTCAGCTTCCCCCGTGTCCTGCTTGTTTCCTGTGCGATTTCCTTTGGTTCTGACCCGTCTTGTTCCTGACCCGACTGAGTACTCTCCTGCCCCCCCGGTTCCTGAATTCGGCTCTGTTCCTGATTCTGGCATTTCCTCCTGATCCTGTACCGCGCTGCCCGACTGTTATGACCCTGGCTATCCTATGACTCCGTTCCAGTCCTGTGTCCTGGCTACATACCTGGCTCTGCTGTGTATCTGGCAATCCACTGTACCTGCCTGGTCTATCTCCACAGTACCCAAATCAGAGGATATCCTGCTTATCAAGGTCATCATCTGCAAGAGCCGCAAGCAAAACCCTGGTGCTCTTGTCCCCCTGGTCCTTAGACACCCTCTGTTCCAACCTCAGCGGGGTCAGGATTAGTGACACAAGTGAGGCCGACCTCATCAATTCAGTCTCCCATCAGGTACGTGACACCCAGTTATCTGATTTTTTTTTTCCTTTTTTTAATTTCTTGTTGACTTGTTTTTTATCTGCAGTTATTTTTGTATCTTGTATTCTTTGTACTGTATTTTGTAATCTCTTAAATTCTGATCAATAAAATATTATGCAAAAAATAGTCACATGCCTGAAGAAGGGGCCTTGAGGGACTCAGAGACAACGATGTTGTTATGGTGTAATGTGATCATTTAATAAAATGTTGGGATGCTTTTTGGAGATCCTTCATGTGCTTCCGGCATATCTCTTGTTCTATTATATCTAAAGGTGAATTCCCAAAACATGACCTACTTGGGGTACTTGACAGCTAAGGTTGGGAACCATTGCTACACACAAACTTTGCTAACCCCAAAAAAATCAATTCACTGTAGTGAACGTGGGTTACATTTGGCTTCCATATCCACTTCCCTCAAAAGAACCGTACCTGTACATCCTCTGGTTGATTTGGTATAACAGGGCCATGGCTGGAGCTCCAGTCATAACCCCAATACTTTTTTTTTTTTTTTCAGACAGCAATGCAACATAAAGTAAAAGTGAACCAAGTGGCTAATGAATCACTGGATTGCTTTTGCATGCAACTGAATGGGGTTCCCCCAATGCTTTCTTGGGCTCTCCCATCCCACCAGGGAGCCCCACACTGATGTCGCTGGTCCTGTCTGCCAACCATAGAGATAACTAAAGACCAGAACATCCCCAATCATTTCTATGTTTAAAGAAACTGGAAGCAACAAGTATTTTGTCACTTCTGGTTTTGGTCTAATGTAAACAATCCATTACCAGCCTGTGAAAGCATCTGATCACACCAATCTCAGTCTGATCAGATGGTTTTAAGGGCAGAGAAGAGATCTGGTGTCTAATGGACCCCATATGTCTCAGTAGAGAGGGCCTGTCCCTACCCATGATATCACAAGGGATTTTGTTCATCCCCTCGTGATAGCAATAAAAGTGATTTAAACAAATGAAAACAAATAAGTAGTAAAAAAAAATAAATAAAAAAAAAATAAAAAAAACACTTTAATACCAGAATCTCCCCCCCCCTCTCCCTTCCTGCCCAGGCCAATTTTCAGCTCTTAGTTCTGTTGCACTTTGAATGACAATTGCACTGCAACACTGTAGTCATTAGAAACTTTTTTTTTTAGACAGATACAGCTTTCTTTTGGTAGTATTTAATCACCAACATTTTTATTTTTTTCTAAACAAATGAAAAAAGACCGAACATTTTTTAAAAAAAATTCTTAGTTTCTGTTATAACATTTTTCAAATAAATGATTTTCCTCCTACACTGATGTTTGCTGATGAGGCAGCACTGATGGGTATTGATAGGCGGCACTGATGAGGGCACTGCTGAGGAGGTACTGATGAGTACTGATAGGCGGCACTGATGAGGAGGTACTGATGGGTATTGATAGGCGGCACTGATGAGGAGGTACTGATGGGTACTGATAGGCGGCACTGATGAGGAGGTACTGATGTGCACTGATTGGGCTGCACTAATAATCAGGCACTGACGATCAGTGTAAATATCCCCTGTCAAAATCGCTGGTAGCTGGCTCTCCTCACACTGTGACAGAGCGTGAGGAAAGGATTGCCGATAACCAGTAAAATTAGTTTACAATGTGATCAGCTGTGATTGGACACAGCTGATCACATGGTAAAGGCCACTGTGATTGGCCCTTTACCATGATTTGTGATCAGATCTATAGACACCCTCCCAGAACTGGATGATTCCGGACCATCTTTTGGCTATAGCACAGTTGGGAAGGGTTAAAGCACCCCTGTGCTTGTGCACAAAGGTGAACGCATACAGAAGTCCCGCCCACATATATAAACAGTGTTCACACCGCACATGAGAGGTATCGCAGTGATCGTCAGAGAGGAAGCAATAATTCCAGCATAAAGCCTCCTGTGTGACTCTAAACTGGTGACCTGAAAAGACTTTTAAAATGTTGTCTATGGAGATTATTAAGTAGTGCGGTTTTGTCTCCATTCCATGAGTGCGCACAATTGTAAAGCGTGACAGATATCTAGTTACTCGGTGTAACACCATCCTTTACCACACAATTGACTGTTATATCGGAGTTTGTGCATTAAAATTCATTAAAGTGTATTTTTTCCCCCTCACAAAAAAAATGTGTTTTGGAAAAGCGCTGCACAAATACTGTGTGACATAAAAAAATTGCAACACCCACCATTTTAATCTCTAGGGCCTCTGCTTAGAAATAATATATAATGTTTTGGGGTTCTAAGTCACTTTATAGAAAAAAAACACCTGATTTTTACATTTATGTGAGAAGTGTCCAGATAGGTTTGGGCAGCAAGTGGATATTCTGTATACTTGGAGATTTTGTGCAACTAAACCTCTGTTTTTATGCAAATTGTTGAAATAAGTCATTTGTTTTTGTGTTGTTTTTTGTTTGTTTTGTTTTTTTGCTGGCAAGCTGCTGCTGAGTGCACTGGGGAATGGAGTTTGTGTTGTGCAAAGCTCTTCCATGTGCACCTGGAAGCTAGTTATAAATTGGGTTGGATGACATTTTTTGTTTGACTTTGAAGATGCCTTCAGCTGCCATTGGGCTTTGCTGGGCTTCCTCCATGTCCCTGTATCTTTGCCGGCAGCCTCTTCCTTTAGACACACCCGTCCTCAATTGATCCATTGTTATATATCCTCCAACATGGAGGAGCTCATAGACTGGAGTCTGGGCTATACAGAGTGGTCATGGCAAGGCTGCTGGGGAAATTTGTGGATGTTGGGAGACTAAAGCATTTGGTTTGGACTGTTTGATGTTATTGGATTGCTGGTCAGTGTGCTGGAACTATGTTCTGTTTTCTATAAAACCCGTCCATGTGCCCCTTAGTCTAAAGTCTAGTTATAATTTGGGGTGGATGACATTTTTGTTCTGCTTTGTGGAGCACATTTGTGGTTCCTGCACAAGAGAAGCACCACTTTGGGGTTGGGAAGATTTGCTAATACTCTCTAAGATGTGTCCTCCTTTTTGATATATGAATTTATTATATTCTATGCTTTGTATGATGTATATATTTATGTATTGTATTTGCAGTGTATCTTTTAGAGGGTTATATGGTTTAGTGGTCAGGTTTTGATCCAGCACAGGGCACTTTGTATTTTTGTTGACTGTTCATTGGATTGTTGGCACAGCTGCTTACAATAAGGTTTCACATAGGGAACACGGCATTATAACTGCACAAGGTGTATGTTTGGGGGGTGTGTGTGGTTTTTTTTTTTTTTTTTTCTTTTTCTTACGTCTTGCTTAAATCTTATCCCATTGTAGAAATATAGACAACAGAAAATGGCCAAATGGTTTGAGTCTGACCTATTTTGAGTATAATTCCTCCTCCTGGTAATGACTACCTCTGCTGGAGGTCTATTCCAAGCATTAACTATTCTTTTGGTAAAATCCTTTCTAAGGCCCCTTTTTCACACAGGCCTTCTGTATGTCTGTTTTTTTTTTTTTTTTTTTTCTGTCCATTTATGGACGAAAAATTGACACTTAATGTATTTCTATGGACTAGAAGATGTTAACTAATTGGGAAAAGGATGTAAACTGATCTGTATGGGTTCTTTTTTTTTTTTCTGATTAAAAAAAAAATAAAAAATGGAACTCCCATGTGAAAGAACCCTAAAGCTCTTTGTGCTGAAGGCAACCAATGGATCTACTCAAGATCCTCTATTAGGGATACTTTTTGTAACCGTAAATGTTCATATTGCTCAGCCATCCAACAGACAGCGATATTAGTGCAGCCCTCCCCTCATACTTGCTGTATTTGTTCTCAGTGAGTTTTCATTTCACCTCCTCCTGTGCCTGGTGCCACGGGCTTTTAGATTTAGATTCCTTCATTACTTTTTTAGAATTGTAGAATTCTCTCTCTAACTTTTTGCAATCTGCCATTAACTTTCCCACGATGCACAAACTTTCAGTAACACAACAGCCCACCCAGTGGTGTATTTCGTGCTGCTCTAGGCAAGAATAAAATCAAGTTCCCCCCCCCCCCTCCAACTAACTTTGTCCCACCCCTTCCTGTTTTGGATCCACATCTTCCTATTAGAGCTTAGAGGGTGGTTGTTTGACAGGGAGGGGGTATGGGGGGTTTGGGAAGTCCAAAGCTGCCAATCACTGCCCTGCACTACAACACCCAGCAGACCTACCCCCCCCTCTCCAAGTTCTTGTAATGCATTGGGGTAACGTGGTGCTTTTTTTGATTTTGTATAACCGTCAGCAATATCAATTAATATGCAAAAAATATGAAAACTGCACTAAATAAACAAATTCCCCAACATATATCTCATTAAAATGATAACCGTGTCCCAAATACACTGCCTGCTTTAAATTCCTCAAAAGAGAAATCTCAATTAATGGGCGGAGTCTGACTCCTGTATATAATTATGATGGGGTCTCCAGCCGTTACAGCAAAATCACTTTACTACAGACCCCTTGATAAAATCTACCCCCACAATGTCATTTTCCTGAGTATTTTACCACAATGTGATTTCTTACCAGATATACAAATATCTCCAATTGGACTAATTCAAATAATTTGAATACAAATTACTGGGGATTAGTATTTCCTACACCCGATCAAAGGAACAACCCACGATAACTTGCAATTTAGGTCAAACTTTAGTCCCCATGCACACGGGATGTTTTTACAGCGGCTTTTGACTGTTTTTTTTTTTTTTTTTTTTTTTTAAGACCATGACTTGACACAGCTGACATTACCAGCGTTAACCCCCCCAGTGTGCATGGAGCCCTAAATGTATACACTAGCATTTCAGTATTCGGTGCAGTTCCTCTAATGAAGGAAGGTAGGAGACTACTTCTGATATAACAAACTGAAACGCACTTGGTGCGTCCTAAAACCCATACGTTTTCAGCAGAGCCATAATGAGAACACAATACTCTTTCCTACAAACAATACAACCCAATACGATAAATAAGCACCCAATCTCCCTATACATCATCCAATCTCAATGTTTCAACAAGATTTATACAATTATGGAATAATCAGTTTATATCGCCGTGCACAGTACCAGCACTACAGCTCCATAGAAACAGTTAAAGTTCCATTAATGAGTTTTTGGTATGGATAAGTTATGATACTTTGACCACAATATCTCACCACCAGGAGCGGACTGACAATTTGGAAACTCTGGCACTGCCCGGGGTCAGTAGGGGGCTCCATAAGATGCCCCTGGTACACTTTTTTTTTTTTTTTTTTTTTTTTTATTTGCTTTTTTGAGTTTGGGAAAGGACACAGGGGTCCCATGATCCCCCTATTGCCCGGGGGCCCCATGAGTTGTCAGTCCGCCCCTGCTCACCACTCCCAGGTGTGTGTGTGTGTGTGTGTGTGTGTGTGTGTGTGTGTGTGTGTGTGTGTGTGTGTCCTTTTCATCAATCAAAGCGTCTTCAAGAAAAATTAAGTGTGTCAGCAGCAAAAGTGTGTTTTTTTTTTTTTTTTTTTTTTTTTTTTTTTTTTTGTAAGCCAAAGTTCTTCCAGCTAGCAAACGTTCTCCGCTTTTTAGCAAGCAGAAAAGGTATGTGGTGTCTTTGGACTTTATTTTCTTCTGTTTAAATACTGTGGGGATCCATTGTCTGTTGGCTCCCCCCATAGTAAATGGTGACTGTCTTTCAGTTTGGACAGTCAGGATACATTGTTGTTCTGTACCTGTCCACTAGAGGCAGTCGTGTTCCATGAATGGAGATTTTGATTTTACGGTCAGGAAGACTTCTATGAAATGTAATTAATATTGCATGGAAGGTCTGTCATGATGAAATATCAGCGCGGCTTTCATAGATATCCTTCTTAAAGTCCATTGGTTTGCGTTGGGTTAGACATTGTGAACCATCCTTGTTAGATGGGAAATATCTCTCTGCGGTTATCAATGAAGATGGCTGTTCTTTCAGAAGAATGTTCCTGAAATGTGTCATGGCACTTTATCAGATGATGCAAATGTGCTATTTCAGTCTATCCTATAATATACCTCGTATCTTTTTGCATTCTGATTTGTAGGTACGTATTGTTAGTAAATCATTTTTGTTTTAATATTTTACAAACGGTCCACCTGAGAATCACCATCCATAGCCTATGGTATTGGAAACTGGTTACTACTTGATGTGTTTTCTCTATAGATTTGTGTTTTTTTTTTTTTTTATCCTTTGAGTCCTTTCCAAAATTGTGAGACAATTCTCTTTCCAGATGTTTCTTTTACAATCCAGGTACATTTATGATGTGTCTTCACAATGAACATTTTATGACACCGGAAAGTCTTCTGGTCAGGGCTGCGTGAAACCGTTGTCGTCTTTCTTTGCTCTTCCTCTCGATTCTGAAAGTTGAATAGAACATTTGGACTCAGTGTTTTTGTGTGGCCACCTGTTTGGTCAGCAATTGTTGGCATCTCTTGCTTAAATGATCATTTGTTACCTGTATATTTCGAATGTCTCACGGGGCTTATACTTTTCTATCACATAGCTTGACTTTTTTTTTTTTTTAACCCACATTATTATGAAGCAGACACCCAGTGAAAGTTGTCAGATTTGGGGGGAGGAGGGGGAGCTTGGCACAGGGTCACACTACCAGACAGTGGGTTTGCCATGCAGCTGCCCCAGGGAGGGGAACAGATTGTCACCATGTATAGGATCTCATTGAGCTAAGGAGGTGGGGCTGCCATGGGAGGGGACACTGTATGTGGGGATACTTTAACCCCTGCAGCAGTGCCTGACAGTATCATCAATGGGTACAATGTACAGTGTATCTCAGAGCAGTTTGCTGCCCATGGCAAACTCCTTGCTTGCCTCGCATTAGATGCACCACAAAACATATGCCGCAATGTCCACAACTGGCCATATATGGATGTAAATGTGGCTGGTTTAGCAGGGACCAGCTGAATTTCAGTCCATCTATAGCGGTCATTGGATCAGCTAATGTCAAATGGGAATGTTAGAAAACTGGTAATCAGCAGCTGCTGATCAATGTAGTCTGGCAGGGTGGGTATTCCATGATAATTCATTGAAGATGAATGTTGAAGTATAGTTGATTGACTGGTGGTGCCAGGGAGAAGAGGAAGGTGGAAGGAGATAAAAAAGAACTTGCGTACAATGCAAGTGACCTGAGTAGCTTGATTTGCTACTTCAGAACTAGGAGGTTTGAACAGGCTTTGACCATGAAGGTCATGCCAAACATTTTCTTGTAACGTGAACATTTTTGGAACATGCCCGATTGCCAGAAAATAGTAACACGGGATATAACCTCTGAGATGAAGTATTGGTGGTGTATAAAAGGTGTGCTGCGTTGGCGTTATTCTGCCTCCATATGTTGGATATTGGTAGGTGTGGATTGCTGTGTGTCCACAGGTAGTATATTCCAAGCTTTAAGTAAATCTAGGCCCGCTTCGAGGGTTTTGATTGTGAAGACTCTACCATGTTTCACGGTTTATTTTTGTGGGGAAACCCCATTGATAGCCTATGCCATGGTTTCTTAAGGCTTTGGTAATAGTAATCCTTTTTTCCGGTTAAGGAGCGTGGCCTTTGACAGGTCTGCAATAGTCGGATATTCGCATGTGATGGTGGGAGCGGAGGTGGGTTTCTGGCTGCCGACATAATTTTTTTCTTTAATGTGGTAGAAGTGAATACGCACCAGAACATCTCTTGGGATAGATGCTGACAGAAATGAACGTTTAGGTAGTCTGTGGGCTCGGCCTATAGCAAGCTCCAGTTTAGAGGGAGATGGAATGAGGCGTTTTATATATTGCTATATATAGGGTAGTAGTGCCTCATTAGTGATGCTTTCGGGCATACCTCTGAACTTGATATTGTTACACCTTGATCCATCTTCCAGATCGGCTAATCTCTAATTTGTTCAATGTCAGAGGTATGATCCGCATGTGCGTCAATCAAATAGTTATGCGCTATAATTCTTTCTCCCATTCTGGATTCAATATGGAGTAATCTGTGTTCTGGTTGTTGAACCATGTTAGTGATTTTGGCTAGTGATGACGATATATCGCTATGCAGGGTTTGTCTGAGCGATAAAAGCATGTTTTTCATGCATATCTCGGTAATAGGTTGATCTGACGCAGGGAATGCTTCTATTGCTGGTAGGTCGGTGTTAAGCTGAGGTGATGGATGGCTGAGGGTCTGGTAGGCAGAAGACTGCTCAGGGTCAAGATGTGGTCTGGACTTGGCCGGGCTGCTTGTGGTGGGGGACATAGGGGGAGATGACTCACCAGGGTCCCCTGGATACAGCTGGTATTGCAGTCTGGGATCAGTCTGCTGGGCTGTGTGGTCCCTCTCATGGCTGCTGCTCCTTGTGTTACTGCAGCCGGGGCCATCTTGGATTCTGTGATAGCAGGGAAGAATTTTGTTAGTTTTCCTGGTTGTCCCGGGGTTTATCTCCTGCGGGCCATAGCTGTGGAGGTCTGCACACTCGTTTAGGTAGTCGCTGTGGGATTTATATCCCTTGGGGCCGGTGTGAGCTGCACTTGTCCTGGCGGGTGGATGGAGCTGTCAGTGAAGCGCGTCCATCCAGGAGCCAGCCGTGCATGCGCCCCCTTCTTTACATTTTAGAATGGGGTTCCTCAATATTGTGTGGAATTTTAAAGGGTGCCTTGACTGAGAAATTCTTATCTATGGTGTATGCATAGCAAGACAAGTATAGGTCCATGGTGAGGGACCCCTTGTATTTTCCTGATACTATATAATGCTAGAATGCATTTTTTTCATTGTCCAGTTATATTGGTCACCTTTTTTAGTCCCCAGAGCTTTGCTTATGTACTTTATCTTTTAGTTTATTTTAAAATTGTAGAGCAAAAAAACCTTTTTAAAACATATTAAAGGTTTTCATCTTCTTCCCCCACTTGTGCCTCTTAAAGCGGTTTTGCTGACCACACACATGAAGTGAGGGAAGATCGGACATCGGAAGTGGCAATAAAATGTTAAAAGATGTTCTAACCTTTTTTCCTATTTTTATCCAGATTCTTTGGTTGGATTTGTGCTTGAAGTCGTAAAGTAAATTTTATCTTTAGTAAATTTACTTTATTACAGCAAAGTAAAACCAGGGACTTTCAAGGATGGCATGTAAGGATAGAAAGTCAAAAAGATTTTCTAATGGTTTAGTCACATCATGTAAAAGTGTAAAAGATTCACACATTATGTTCAATAGAGAAACTTTTGTATGCTGTGACTAATACATTGATATCCCTGGCTGCCATCCTAGGAAGTCCCCGGTTGTTACCTTGTTGTAGTCATTTGTTGGATTGGAATGATGGCAATCTCGGTCCTTTGCCCAGTGCCATTCTACATCACTCCTTTCTCTCTGGAATCTATAAAATAATTTTACTTGTATTTATCTCTAATATCACAGTAAGGGTTTGTCAATAGAATCAGTTTGAGACCCTTCTAAAATGTGTTCTATTGTATATTGACAGGTGAATTTGACCGACTTCAAGTGGGTTTTGCTTTACCATAGACTTGTATAGGAAAGCAATATCCACTTGCTGTGAAAAACATCTCAACATAAGCCCAAAATGTATTTAATAATAACTGTATACATATAGCAGATTTAAAACTTAAAATAACTTGGTTACAATACAATTTTTTTTTTAATGTATTTCCATAATGGCTTCTAACATTTCTATAAGTAACCAAGAACACTAGCAAGAACTTTCTTGAGCTCATCGCTGAAAACCTGAGGATGATGGAGGTGACAGACCATTTCCACCCCATTAAACGGCTCAGGACAGGGTTGTATGGAAAGGTTCTCTTGGCCAAACATCGGGGTTCAGGTAAATTTGTAGCCTAATTCATGTAAATAGAATGATTTACAGAATCAGTTGTGCTTCTGAATTAGTGGAAATAAACTAAGGAAAAGAAGAACTAGCAGGTAAAGGTTTTTTTTTTTTTTTTTTTTTTTTTTTTTTTTTTTTTTTTTTTTGCATGGTGCAACAAGGGGGATCATACTGTAGATATTGCATCACCAGAGGAGGGGAGACTATAATGAGCAAGTCTGCCATAATATACAAGTCTGATATTTACATATTCTAGTTAATGCTCTGGGTACCCTCTGCAGATTTAGTTCTTTTTAGAGCTCAGATGTCTAAAGGATCTTTACTTCTAAACTGAGATATGAGTGTGACATCTAAGAATCAACAGAGAATTTCCAAAGCTTTAAGCAGCATTCTTTAAAGTTCTCCAAGCAACCCTCACTTCCAGTTTGAGTGATTATTAATCCTAATCAGTGCTTTGATTTACACAAGCTTTTAGCTTCAGTAGGTTTTTAGTGAGTTTCATTATTTCTCTATTAGGTTTATGATACTCATTGTCTTTTCTTTTCAACAGATAAGTTGGTGGCTTTGAAACTGATGAGCAAAGGGACAACTCCAATGGACAACCTCCTAATGGCATACAGAATGTCTTGGTCTCAGTGGCCATCCAAACATCATCACGACCCATGAAATTGCTTTCCATACCAGCAGCGACTATCTCTTTGCCCAAGAGGTGGCACCAGCTGGAAACCTTCAGTCAATAGTAAAGCCAAATGTAAGTTTGTACCAAAAATGGAATCCTCTTTAAAAAGTCACGATTTCTACTTTTAGTTGCTTTAAAGCATTTCTGAGTTTTAAAGATTCTTTTCCCAGGGCAGTGAGTTGGTAGGATGTATAGTTGGCATACGCTTGTTTTAGGTATGTGTATCACTCCAGTTTTGAAGCAAGGTTTAAAATGGAGTAAGATGGGTTAAGATGGATCTTGCACCATTTTCCATGGTCACAAGTTTCCTTTAATCCTAGTTCTTGTGTATTCAGCTAATGTATGTTTGTTTCCCTGTACAAGAGGTACGGTGGGTTCAATATGTTGGGTAACATTGTGCTATATTTGTGTCTAGTGACATTAAATTTTTATTTATTTTTTTTCAGGTTGGTTTTAAATTAAGATGTTGTGAAGCGCTTTGTTCCACAGGTAGCGAGTGCATTGGACTTTATGTGCAGCAGAGGAATGGTCCATCGGGACATTAAACTGGACAACATTCTGCTCTATGGACATTGAATGTAATGAGGTCAAAGTAGCAGATTTTGGACTGACCAAAGATCTGAGGCATTCAAGCACCACCTATGTTCTGTTTCATAACATCACTACTCCAGAACTGTGCAGCCTAAAAGAAGGGGATCGTTTGCTGCTGCACCCGAGCATTGACATTTGGGCCTTTTGGAGTCCTGTTGTACACAATTATGACCGGCTGATTTCCTTGAAAAGAAGCAAAGGGTCATGACCCCATGTATCGGGACTTTGCTTGGTAGCAAATAAATAAGGATCTAACATTGGCAACAATTCTCCATTGAAGCCAGGCAGATGTTCTGGGACTTGTTGGCCCTCAATGCCTCTAAGAGGTGTTCTGCTATGGCCATTTTTAAAATCTGTCTACCTGCAATGGAAATCAGAAATGCCTCCAGAGAATCATGAATACAGTCATACATGTGACATAACAGAGTGCATGTTGTCCATTGTGGAGCCTCAAGTGCTGCCTTAGACAAGACTCGTGTTCTAGGTGACGGTAAGAATCTTAAACAAACAGGGGTACCCACTACCCACCAGGGACTGCAAACCACCAGGGACCTTAGGCTACTATCCCACCAGGGATCGCAAGCCCACCACCCCACCTGGGATCGCAAGCCCACCAGGGACCGTAAGCCTGCCCTCCGGCGCGCTGTCCCTCCGGCGACTCGTGGCCTACCACGACCACAGAGGGCCGAGGATCGTCGCCGTGACGCCCCGCTCCGGGCTCCGCAGATCGAAGGAAGCGGCAACCACCCAGACTGGCAGGCACGGAGAGGGTAAGCCGCCATCGGCCCCAACTGGGTAAGCCACCACTGCCTCATCTGCTCCACTCAGCCACGCCCCTGCCACTGCTCAGCCCTGAGCCCCGCTCCATCTGGTGGAAGCACCCACCAATGCCTAGCCCATTCCACCTCCAGACATCGGCCCTCACCACCTTCAGACGTCTGCCTTCAGCACCTCCAAACACCACGCCCCACAGCTCGACCGGTCACCGAACCACTGTGCCCACCGACGCTGCGCCATAACACCCACGGACACCAGCCTACAGCACCCACAGACTGCAACCAGCCAGCTGCGGCCCCAGCCACCCACCACTTCCACTCCCCTCCTATGATTGGACACTGATGAACTCCAACATGGCATAACAGACTCTCCCCATGCTCAAGTCCTGACTGAAACCTCCCTCCTCCCTGACCCGTCCAGCACTCCGCTCACCCTAGCATGCCACCTGCACTCCTCCTCGTTCTCCTCTCCTCCATTCCCAAACTTGCCTCCCTCTACCCCCCTACTCCCCCAAAACAGCTCTACATTGCACCCTCACTTCTTCCTTCTCCCCTCTACGGCTCTCACCACCTCCTCCTGATACTCCACTCCCCCGTCGACTCACACGCCACCACCAACAGACCCACTCCCCCTCCTGCACATCCTGTTCCCATGCCACCTTCCTCACCCTTCTCCTAACTGCCGGAGACATCTCCCCGAACCCTGGCCCCCCACTCCCCCTCTCGGCACCCCCCTACTCCCGCCAGCCACCTCAACCCCATATCTGTCCCCCTCCTCCCCGCATCCACCCCTCCTCTCTTGGTTGCACTCCTGAACACCCGCTCGGTTTGCAACAAGCTCACAGCCATCCACGACCTTTGTCTCCAACTCCCTCAACCTCATAGCGGTCACTGAAACCTGGATCCAAGCCACTGACTCCACCTCCCCTGCAGTACTCTCCTATGGAGGCCTCGTCTGGACCCACTCACCCAGACCGAGCGGCCGCAGAGGTGGTGGGATCGGTATGCTCCTGCCACCACTGAGCACCTTCCAGGTCCCTCCCTAACCCCCCCTCCATATCCTTCGAGGCCCACTGCATCCGGTTCTTCTCTCCCACCCCCCTGAGGATTGCGGTAATCTATCGACCTCCTGGTTCTGCATCCCTCTTCCTAGACGACTTTGCCGCCTGGCTTCCTTTCTTCCTCTCCTCCGAGCTACCGACCATTATCCTAGGGGACTTCAACATCCCCATCAATGCCAGCAACCTGGCTACTTCCCAACTCCTCCTCCTAACCTCCTCCTTTGCACACACAGTCCTCCACCCACACCAATGGAAACACCCTGGACCTCGTCTTCTCCCACCTCTGCACCCCGGTAAGAGTAATTTTGTTGGAGCAGTAAAAGGTCTTGGGATGGGATATTAAGGGGCAGAGTTTCCGTGTGGGTTTTTTTTTTTTCCCTTGAAGTGTTCATTTTATAGCCAGACAAGTCGCTAAAAGCTTGCAAAAGTTTATGCAAAGCAGGCAATGACAAGTGTGGTTTTTTTTTTATTTTTTTAATGGTCAATAAAACATCTGCAAAAAGTGAGCGCTTGTACTCCTTCCCTCAGTCATTCCTGCTATGTCAGGGTGTGTTCTGATCACTGCTAATGGTTGAAGGCACAACACAAATGGGAGCAGAGACAGGACACCCCTGTCTGGTTCGTTGATCATGGGAAGAGTGTCAGATGTGGCAAAGAGAAGCTTAACCTGTGCGGTAGGTCGTGAATACAGTGCTGTAATTGCTTTAAAAAAGGCCCTTGTATTCCCTCATGTCGCAGAGTTCAAACATATAGGGACATCCCAACCGGTCAAATGCCTTCTGAGAGTCTAAACTTAACAATAGAGTCAGTGTTCATGAGCCATTGAGTATATCAACTAAACTAATCGTACGCCTTGTGTTGTCTCCTGATCATTGTGTATGATTTTGGGGTGCAAAGGAGCTAGACTATTAGCTAAAAACTTTATAATCTGTTTTAATAATGCTGTGTGCCTGTAGTTAGCCAAGATCGTCAGGTTTTTTTTTTTTTTTTTTTTTTTTTTTTCTCTTGTAGTAATTGGTTCATAAGGTCAATTTTCTGATGGAGCAGGAACTTCTTAAGATGTGAGCTTTACCATTATAAAACGACCCCTAAAACACTTTGTGAGCTTCCCACAAAGTTTAAGAAGCTGACACAGATCCATTGAGTTAAAAAAAAAAAAGTTCACGCATTGTTTCAAAATAGAAGTGTTGAAACTTGATTGACGTAAAGTGTCATTCAGGCACCAATGGCATGTGTGTGAATTGGATCGATCTACAAACGGATCTGAAGCCAAAAAAGAATGATCTGACCAGGAGCTGGGGACAATATCTGAGCCTACTGTCTAAGTAGGGGGGCTGATCGCAGAAAGTAATCTAGTCCGGTGTAGATGTGATGCACCGAGGAAAAGAACGAAAACTGTTTAGCATTCGGGTGTTGTATTCTCCAAATATCAAACAGCTTATGTTCTCTGATCCATTAACTGAAGGAGGTGGACTGTTTCAAAATAAGTTTTGAGGGCAATTGGCCCCAAAGGGATCTCCTATCTCGTGCGGCTGATATAGCTAAATTTAAAGTCTCCACCAATAATCGTGAATGGGTGTGAAGAAGCTAAAAGTGGGGATATAGAATCTCTAAAAAACACCAATTGATTAGTATTAGGAGCGTATATATTGTAATCTAGACATCAGCATATTGATATTGCAGTAGTATAAATCTGCCCGGGGTGTCTAATACAGAGTATACCACCCAGATAGGGCAACTTTTCTTGATCAGAATAGCAACACCTGCTTTCCCAGTGCCATCCATAGTGGAGTATGATATAGGGAAATGCTTAAAGGCAAAGTTAAATGAGCTTCCCTTTTTGAAATGTGTTTTGGATAAGAATATTGGCTTTAGACTGACGGAGTTCTCTAAGAGCTATCGACCTCTTCCTTATTGAAGTTAAATCTTTAACATTACAAGCATATAGTCATAAAGACATGTTGGTGTGTTGTGAACATGAAGCAATTGTATGCAGGGCGATATGACAAACCATGCTGTTCTAACACAAATCATTGACTAAGGAAGACTCATCCAGCACGTCTCAGAAAAACTAGCAGGCACAGAATAAACCAATCCAAAAAACGATTTGCAAACATGGTAGTAGGATACCAAAGTATGGAGGAGGCTGCCCAGACATCCACAGCAATAGTTGTAGATGTTAGGGGACAACATAGGGAGGGTGAAAAACTGGCAGTAACTTCACTCCTTTCTTCCAAATTAAACCGCAAATAACAGAACGGCATCAGAGAAGATCCCGATAGGGTATCGGATTTATCATAAAAAGGATATCAAAACTGAGGGGCAGAACATGTCTATGGACATTGAGTCTTTAAGTAGCATCAGCTGCAGTTTGCGTGACGTCAGCAAGTATTAGAAGATAACTGGGAGGAAGGAGACTGTGGAGGAATCGGAAGGCATGTCTTGTTTCTGGATCTTGCCGGGGTCCACATCTTGTTAGGAGTGTTGACCGCTCTTGGCTTGGATAAGGGTAGTGCCAAAGCTTCATCCGGGAGAGTGGGCAGGCCTAAGTTACACAAACTCCTCTCCTTCTTGAAGATCTGTGAGCGCCATCTTTTGGTTACAGTTAACCTGAATGGAAAGCCCCATCTGTATATAATGCGATACTTCTGAAGGTGGAGAGTAAGCGGACGAAATGTACGTCCTAGACAATGTGATAGGGGATAGATGGCTATAGATTTGAATTCCCCCCCCCCCCTCTATAGTCAACCGAGGCAGTGTTGCATGTAGAATTCAGCAGAGATATCCTTACTATCATAGTAATGAAACTGGACAATGATGTCTCTTGGTCTCGTGCCCAGTGGAGGTTTTGAGGCAAGAGTGGTGGGCCCTATCCATTCGCCAATCTATGTCCAGAACTGCCGGGGCCAATGAGGTGAACAGCCCCCGTAAATCTTGCAGGTCATCATTGCCTATTGACTCAGGAATGACACGTATACAGAGATTCTGTCTCCGCTCCCTGTTCTCCAAATCTTATAGAGATTGCATGCTAAAGCTATTATTTGATGCACTCCCTGATTTGTATAGATCTTTATTGGCTCGTATATTATAGTTTTTGTGTTTTTAATTCCAGTGGGTTGAACAATCTGCTTCCCTCATCCACACACAACAGGGATGGGGGGGGGGGGAATCTTCCTGCTGCCAGAATACAATGATCAGTGCTGCAGGCTATATTCAGTGCCACTGCCTGATTGGAAAAATAGACAGGCTGGTTGTATATAAGTTGATTGTATGTGAAACAAATGCCAGGGATATTCAGGGAGTTCCAGATAATATGCAAATAAACAGTAGGGGGAGAATTCCTCCAGCCAGGTTGGGGCCACATTCATTGAATATGGGCACTCTCTGCTTTGCCTCAGATCCCAGCATCCATGCCTTCCATTGTTTCATAATCATCAGGGGTGGCCGGCTTTTGCTGTGTACATTGCCCTGGGAACTGTTTAATACCTACATATCTAACTTTTCTTTCCCAAACTCTTTGTGATCAGATCATTTAAATTTTGCATGAAAAGGGGCGAGGATATCTGAAGATGACGTGTTTTTGTATCTAATCCTTAGAGGACTAGTCTAACTTGGTGATATTAAATGCTAGTTCTGGGAGCTGGTCCTATATTGGAGATCCATGAGTAAAATGAGCTTGACCACCAGTTACTGATAGGACCCCGCACACTATTGGACTGGTAACTTGAGAAGAGGAGATTAAGGGGGATATGATCTCCATGTATAATACATAAGGGGGGATATGATCTCCATGTATAATACATAAGGGGGGATATGATCTCCATGTATAATACATAAGGGGGATATGATCTCCATGTATAATACATAAGAGGGGATATGATCTCCATGTATAATACATAAGGGGGGGTATGATCTCCATGTATAATACATAAGGGGGGGGATATGATCTCCATGTGTAATGCATAAGGGGGGATATGATCTCCATGTGTAATACATAAGGGGGGGGGGGGGATATGATCTCCATGTGTAATACATAAGGGGGGGGGGGGGATATGATCTCCATGTGTAATACATAAGGGGGGGGATATGATCTCCATGTGTAATACATAAGGGGGGGATATGATCTCCATGTGTAATACATAAGGGGGGGATATGATCTCCATGTGTAATACATAAGGGGGGGATATGATCTCCATGTGTAATACATAAGGGGGGATATGATCTCCATGTATAATACATAAGGGGGGATATGATCTCCATGTGTAATACATAAGGGTGGGGGGGATATGAGCTCCATGTGTAATACATAAAGGGGGGGGGATATGAGCTCCATGTGTAATACATAAAGGGGGGGGGGGATATGAGCTCCATGTGTAATACATAAGGGGGGGGGGATATGAGCTCCATGTGTAATACATAAGGGGGGGGGGGGGGATATGAGCTCCATGTATAATACATAAGGGGGGGGGGGATATGAGCTCCATGTATAATACATAAGGGGGGGGGGGGGATATGAGCTCCATGTATAATACATAAGGGGGGGTATGAGCTCCATGTATAATACATAAGGGGGGGATATGAGCTCCATGTATAATACATAAGGGGGGGGGGGGGAATATGAGCTCCATGTATAATACATAAGGGGGGGGGGATATGAGCTCCATGTATAATACATAAAGGGGGGGGGGGGGGGGGGGGATATGAGCTCCATGTATAATACATAAGGGGGAGGGGGGGGAATATGAGCTCCATGTATAATACATAAGGGGGGGGGGGGGGATATGAGCTCCATGTATAAATAAATCAGTGGTTCATATAGTGAACTCGGTGTAGAGCTATTCACCTCTGAGGTCATCAGAGGCCAAGGGGACGCTCTCTTTTCATCTGGAGGAAAAGAAATGTGATGTCCAAACACGGAAAGGTTTCTTCACAGTAAGAGCTGTGAGAATGTGGAATAAACTCCCTGCAGAGTTGGTTCTGGCCAGCTTCCTTGATTGCTTTAAAGTCCTGGATTCTTTCTTGGATACACAGAATATAACTGGATACTACCTTTTTTTTTTTTTTTTTTTTTTTTTTTTTTTTTTTTTTTTGGTAAAGTTGATCCAGGGAATATCAGATTGTCTCTCGGGATCAGGAAGGAATTTTTCCTGCAGAAGCAAATTGGATCACGCTTTGCTGGTGGGTTTGTGTGTGTGTGGTTTTTTGTTTTGTTTTTTTTTTTTTCCCCCCCCAACCAGACTAACTATGTAACTATTTGGGCATATCTTGGCACTTATCTATGTATTGTCTGTTCCATTGTTTTTGCACTTATGTTTAGAAGCATACTTGATTATTTTTAATATAGATTACATATTTATCATATTTGGGTTTTTAATCTTACTCCATAAAAGTCTGTCTTGAGCTCTCACATTTCTATCCATTCCTTATTACCAATACGATGTGTAATACTGAACATTTCATGTCTAGAATTTTTTTTTTTTTTTGGGGGGGGGGGGAGGGGGTGTGCTTGCTCTCCAGGACCCTCTGGGCCTCCATTACTCATGGTGTGGAAGGTCTTATGGAGAGGATGGTCTCCTAGTCAAAAGGATTACAACAGGACTTAGAGGAGCACTTCATCCTTGGGGAGGTGGATTTGGAAGAGTATTCTTGCAAAGGACGGCAATACTGGTCAATGAATTACTCTAACCACCATTTCAATATCCCCTACAAATATGTATGGATCTGCATGTTTGATCTGCAAAATAATACCTTTTTATCTTTAACAAGAGGTCACTAA
>CATNWA010002724.1:0-21395 GCA_951230385.1 Staurois parvus
CGCCCCTGTGCCCGCTGTGTCCATTCGGACACAGTGAAACACCGACAGGGGAGGGGACCTCTTACAGGTCCCGATCATGGATCATGATTGGCCAATCAGTGATCACATGCAAAAAGAAAGCAAGATGTCACTTCTACATCATTGCTTACTAGTGTAAAATCGGGAAATGATCACAAGGTCACATGGTAAAATGCTTTACAACACCCTTGTACCAAGTGAAAAAGCTGTGACCAATCACAGCTCAACTCAGTACTTCCAATGAGTGCAAGAATGCAGACAGAGAAAGGAGAAATGATTGCTTTTACACCCTATAGGGTGTAAAAAGCAATCAGTTAAAAAAAAAAAAATTTTTCATCCCCCCCACAAGTAGTACATGTCCCCTGGTGACACGTACGCTAGGGTGACAGTATGTAAAAAATAAAAAAAAAAAAAAAAAATAATAATAAAAAAAATAAAATGAAAATAAAAAAAAAAATTTTTAAATTTAATTAAAATTTTTGCCCCACCCCCCCCTCAGAATTGTTCATGGATTCTTGGCACTTCTTTTTTTGATTCTTTCGAACGGATCAACAAACCCCCCCCCCCCCCCCCCCCCCCCTAGTATTGTCCACTTCCAAGAAGCCATAGCTTTGGGAACCACACCTACACCTCATATTTTAACGCTCTCTTTTGCTCATTGGGATTGGGAATTCATTGTTTGGAAAACACCCTTGGCACACTGAATTGTTAATTGTGAGCAGGACCTTAATTCAGAGGAAGAAAAAGTTTCGATTACTATTATTCCTTCACGATGGTCTCGGATCTCATGATTCTTGGTTGTATATGTTGAGGTTGTCAACATGTGCTGCCATATATTCATCTGTACTACTATTCCAAAAAGCGACGCCTTACATTACTTTTTTGTCACTAATTTCAACCTGGGGGGGGGGGGCCCTGCTTATATATTCTACCCCCGTACCATGCTTGACTGCATTGTAATGGCTTACTTTTTTATGGAGATGACCATTGTGAAATACATCAGCCGACTAGTGTCTTTTGCTGTCAATATTCTTAGCATCATCATGTTCAATAGAGAATATTAATTCTCTGCACCTATAGATAACGGGTCTTTCCAGTCAAAAGGGGACTTTTAATGTCACAGGGTGTAAACAGGGATGCTAAGCGTGGAGGTTCTGTACACCCAACGGAGTCAATGGGCAAGTATGTCTATTACTGGTAGGTGGCGCATATGTCACGGGCCACTCCAGGAGATCTTTCATCTGATGTCAGAGAACCAGTGTTAGCGTGTGCATGGAACAGAGTGTGGTGATGAGAGTTACTTGTTTAACAAAGGTGTAAAACTGCGGGTATTACAGAAGACTTCAAGCCACAGTCCTCGGTGCTGAGACACTTCGCCGCAGCAAGACATTTAAATGGTGTAAAGTTTCAAAGTATGGGCATCACCTCCATCAGTGATGATCCAGGGCTGTGATGGTTCCCAGCCCACAGCCATCATTCCTGTGAACTTTCAACGTGTGGAACGCCTGATCCTGGATAATCAATGCATAACCTGTCATAAAATTGCACAAGAGACGAATCTTTCTGTGGGAACAGTGAACACAATAAAGACAAAGTGAAGCAGGCTGTCCTAGGATGGTTCAGGCATACCGACAAATCTTTCTATGTCAAAGCTTTCCAGGTATTAGTGATACGCTGAGTAAAGTGTATAAACGTAGCAGGGGAGTATGTTGAAAAATAAATGCAGTTTCCACTCCTTGAAATTTGTTCTTTTATTATTATATAAACTCAAATGTCCCGGTTTGACTTGAACACCCCTTGTAGATTCTATTACAGGTCCTGCTTTGTTTTAGGATGCTTCTTCCAGAGCAGGATAAGGAACAAATACTAGAGAAGGGACTGATTTAGACACAAATGTATTTCCAAATGACATCATAGTGCTAAGGACTTCGTAAAGACCAGAATAACTAGTATAGGCCATTCAAATGTCACTTACAACCTGGTAAGCTGAGCTACTGCTGCCCTCTTCAGACTGGGAATACAGAAAAAAAACATAAGGGCACAAGGGTCTAGTGCAGGTAAACTTTATTAACATTAGGAGGACATAATGAGTGTATACTCACAATAGCCAAAGGCTAAAACAGCAATATAGACCAGACACAATTGGCAATAAAAACTCTCATAAGGATGAGTATCACCACAATCCTAGGGTCACTATTTATAATAAGGAGGGTACCCTATAACACAAAACAATTCTTTTAATATTGTAAATACACAAAAAAAGAATCTGAAAAAAAAATAACTAATAGGGCTCGAGAGATTGCTTCTACTGGTTACTGGTGTGTTTTATACAGTGTGCCCAAGGCTCCAGAGGATGGGAGAAACAATACATGCAAATATATGAAGCTCTAAACTTACAGTATATACTCCAAGGCTTTACAAGGTACTTTGCATATTACTCCTTGTATGTAGTGCTGCTGGTTTAACTGGTTCTACCCCAAACAGTACAGAGGCCACCAGCAACAGTCCATTCAATCTGGCCCCAACAAACAGCCTAGGGGTTGTCTTTTTGTGATTTATTGATGGTAAAACTTGTAACAGAAGAGTGATTAGGGCATGGGATACTCCAAAATGGTTAGTAATTACAGGACAGTCTTCTCCTTCGGCAACTGTGAATAATGGACAGTCTAAGGCCTCACATTTAGGGACCATGAGGTGAGTCTCTATGCCATCTAGTTTAACCTGCACCACTGCAAAGCTATTGGTACCAGTGCAATCTCTGGAACACTGCACTGCAGAGGACTTGGACTGGACAGTATCTAAGACCCTATGAGAGCTGACTCAGTCCAAGCTACTTCTGGCACTTATATCACCAGGAATCAATTCACTGTCATACAAATCCACAGGACAGCTGCCACCTTCCAGTTTCCTCCAGACACAATCCAGTGAGTGAGACAACCCTCCTATAGACCAGATCCCTTTGGTAAAGTTCTACAGTCAATTCCAGATGTCTTCCAGGTCCCAACTTTGCCACCGCTGAGACCTCACAAAACAGCAACACAGTCATAAGTCCAATAGCCTCCTCAGGCTTGGAACTCTCTTTGCTGGGGAAAGAGAATTCCTGCAGAAACCCAGACTATTTATCAGCTTGCCAACCACCATCTGGGCACACCTCCCCAGAGATTAGCTAGACCTTGAGCAATATTCAGGTTGGTTATTTGAATTCTCCCTCCCTAAGCTCTAGAGACTTCTTCTAGAGGCAGGAGAAGCAATCAAACTCCCAATCTGTGAAATGCTGAACAGACCAGACCAAATAATAATTATTCTTTGATTGCAGAAGGAGCAAAAAAACTAAATTTACCTAGCATCCTACGCTATGAGGGTGCTACATGTATAATAATTGTAAATATATTAAAGAGGATAACATAGTAAATAAAAGACTTGCCGACCTCCTGCAGTACATTTACTGCTGGCAGGAGGCAACCCCAGGCACCGCAGCGTACCCGTGTGTCTTGGTGCACATGCGTACTAATGTGCCCCCTGGTGCAATCACAGGCAATCAAAGCATCACAATAGTAAACAAGCTATCATGAATGAAAGTGATTCATGACAGTTAAAACAGTTGCTTATAACAGCGATCATCACTTTTTGTAAGCAATCACAGTGTAAAAAAAAATTTCCTGATCACCCCCAAGAGTAGTACATTGTCATTATGGTGATGCTGAACTACACTGGTGACAGTATGTAAAAAAAAAAAAAAAATTAACAAAAAGTTAATTTCCTTTTTTTTCTGATAAACTGTCACCAGTCAGTATCCCTGATCACTGCCATGCCAGTCATATGATGATGCTGTACTGCACTGGTGACAATATGTAGAAAAAATGGTGAAAACACATTCTTTTAATTTTAATTTTGCAAACAATTGTGACCAAAAAAAAATCACACTTCATGACAAATGCCGTAACCAGCTATGTGTTATTTGGACCATTATCCATACACACCCCAGTAGGAGGAGTCTGCCCAACACTATGTGATTCCACTGTTTAACTTTATAAAGACTGTTTTTGTGGCAGGCAGGACTGAGGGAGAGGGAACTGTCCCTCAAAACGCGTCAACCATCTGAGGGTCTTCTCGAAGTTTGGGAGTTGACCTGGTAACTTGGTTGCTTTGAAATGCTTTTGATACATAAACAATAGTTTGCAAACTCTATAACTTTCACACAGACTAAATAATATACACTGATGTGGGTATTTTTTACCAAAGAAATGTAGCAGACAACATTTTGGCCTAAATTTATGAAGAAAGATTTTTTTTTTGCAATATTTATAACAAAAAAATGTTTATTTTCAAAATTTCTGTATATTTTCCTTAACCTCCCTGGCGGTATTCCCGAGTGTAGCTCGGGGTAAAGTTTCAGTACCACAAGCGGTAACCCCGAGCTACACTCGGGAATAACCTGCAGCGCTGATCCGGGATCTGTTCTTCACTTACCTTGTCCTGCGCTCCCGCGATGTCCCTCCTGCAGTGTCCCCGGCAATGTCCTCCGGCGGATGCCGGCATCTGTCTTCTGGGTTCCGTCCCCTGCGAGCGTCAGGACGTACGGGGGGCGGAACGGCGGGAAATTTGAAAATGTCAAAAAGTGACATTCAATAAATACACTAAAATCACATAGTATTACATTACTGTATCAAACCATTTCACATACATTTTGTCCCGAGTGCTTTGTCCGGTGCCCTGCCTGCATTTTTACTGTTCTTTCTGCCTGGAAACTGAGAAACATCCATGGCATCCAAAAAGCGTCCCTTTAGGTCAAAAGCGGTTTTAGACCAGCTAGAGAACAGCGATAGTAAATTAGAACCACTTGCAGAATTGAGTGATAATGATTTGTGGGGAAATTCGTTATCAAACACTAAAAATTATTTTGCGACTTTGCTCAGTGATGTGCGAACTTAGCGCTCTATTTCAAATTTCAGTGTTTTTGGTTTGATTATATTATTGAATTAAATTTATTATTATATTATTATTTTTTATGATTATTAAATTATAATTTATGTTTCAAGTTTTATCATACTCGGTATGTTTACTAGACTCTTGTTCGGACAGATTTCAGTGAAATATTCCTAAAAATTACAGGCCTACAATAAAAAAATACATATTTCCATGCAAAAAAATGTACCGCTTTGAGCACAGAAATATGGACATAATCATACCGCTAGGGAGGTTAATATAGCAAAAACAAAACAGTGAATACCACCAGAAGAAATCTTTATTTGTGTGAAAAAAAATTAAATAAATTTAATTTGGGTATAGTGTTGCATGGCATTTTCCAATTGCCTGATAATGTAGCACAGTGCTGAATAGCAAAAGAAAAAATGCCCTGGCCATGAAGGGGCTAAAACCTTCTGGAGGTCAAGTGGTTATGAAGATCATAATAATTGTGATGGATTAAAATAATCACATATATAATAATAATCAATTATTACAAAATAATTTAAATCCATCGGTCTGTGTAATCAAGATGAGTTATGAAGATCACAATAATTGTGAGTAAAAGAAAGCTCTCTTTGTGGGGAAAAAAATCTAATAAATGTTATTTATATACAGCATTGCACAACCACGCAATTGTCAGTTGAAGTAACGCAAAAAATGGCCTGGTCAGGAAGGTGGGGGGGGGGGAATCCTCTGGAGGGCAATGACAATACAAATAAGAATAAATTAAAATTAAAATAAAATTGAATTCAAATCTTGGTGTGATATCAATTGGGGATATAAAATAAAATCATATATCTTGCATATATCTATAATAACATCAGATGAAATAACTAATCTATTCCATTGGCAAGCTGTTTTCCTATATTGTAGTCAATAAATTACTATGATGCAAACTATACTGGGTAGATAGTGCTATCATCATCAGACAGACCAACAACGGAGGAGGTTTGGTAGTAAATGATAAGGAATCTTCTCTGGCAGAAGCGATCATCAAACATATGGAAAATTTAAGGGAGATCATATATAGACAGACATTTAAGGCGCTGCCAGACCAAGTCCTTGATCGCAAAATACTGACCAAACAGGACTTATGTTTTTTATTTAGAACATTTCCCTTTATTCCCCACTTCTACAATATTCCTAAAGTGTGAATCCCCCGTACATAAAGGGAGTGCAAATTAGTCTCAGTAGGTCCTCATCTTGGTTACACAGACCAATGGATTGATATGATTTAGTAATACTTAATTTATTAATATTATTCTGATTATTATTAGTTGTGATAATGTTTAATGCATCCCATTTATTATGATCTCATTAATTATTTTATTATTTAACACATTTTATCCAATTATATATAGTTGCAATTATTATACATGAATTATGAAAATTGGATCTACAGTGCCTTGAAAAAGTATTCGTACCCCTATAATTTTCCACATTTTGTCATGTTACAACAAAAAATGTAAATGTATTTTATTATGATTTTATGTGATAGACCAACACAAAGTGGAACATAATTGTGAAGTGGAAGGGAATTGGTAAATGGTTTTCAAATTTTTTTTACAAATATCTGAAAAGTTTGTCATGCACCTGTATTCAGCCCCCTTTATTATGATACCCCTAACTAAAATCTAGTGGAACCAATTGCCTTCAGATTTCACCTAATTAGTAAATAGAGTCCACCTGTGTGTAATTTAATCTCAGTATAAATACAACTGTTCTGTGAAGCCCTCAGAGGTCTGTTAGTGTGAACATTAGTGAACAAAAAGCATCAAGAAGGACATCTAAATCTGCTATTCCCTTGGTGCCAACACGTGATTGCTAGGCAGCCATGTAGAAAGCAGAACAGCAGCAGGGTGCCGAGCACTGGAGCACCCTGCGTGTTTCAGTTCTGGTGCTGAAAGAGAGACTGTACTGTGGGTAGAGTAATCTCAATGCTGGGGGTTATTATTGCATCCACTGACACCAATGTTAAGGGTTATTATTGCGTTCCATGACACCAGTTCTGGGGGTCATTATTGTTTCCACTGACACCAGTGCTGGGAGTTATTATTGCGTCAGTAACACCAGTGCTGGGTGTCATTACTTTGTCCACTGACACCAATGCTGAGGGTTATTATTGTGTCCACTGACACCAGTGCTGGGGTTATTATTGCGTCCACTGACACCAGTGCTGGGGGTCATTACTGTGTCCACTGACACCAGTGCTGGGGGTTATTATTGTGTTCACTGACACCGATGCTGGGAGTTATTATTGCATCCATTGGCACTGATTGTTACTGCAGTCACTGACGCCAATGCTGGGGGTTATTGTACTCCAACTTCTTTAGTTTGCATTGCAATATGGTGCTAAAAATTCATCGGGACAAAAATTTTGGGGCGTCGAGGTATAAAAAAGTGCTGCTATTGTTTGGTCCTCTGGAAGTGTTAGGGGCCACACTTGAGACCATCTATGATTTTTAAGTTGACCACCACTATGCTAGTCTAACACTAAATCTCCCCCAGACTGACAATCATGATGTTCAAAGATCTCTCCATTGCTGCTCCATCCAGAGGGCAGACTCCTCAATGCCCCATACACATGATAAGAAAATCGTACAAAATATTTTGCAGAACCACTGATTGAACGATTTTCTCTTAGTTGATGAGCAGACTTCGCAATGCCCCGTACACACGATAAGAAAATCGTACGAACAATCTTGCGGAACCACTGATCAAACGATTTTCTATTCATTGATGAGCAGGATGTTTTAACCGATAATGATTTTGTGAAAGAAAAAATCCGGTTGAACAACAGTGAAAAAATGTTGTTGTTTCGCATACGAACGACTGATTTTCTATGCGGTGGTATGACGGTCGTACGATAAAAATCTATCAAGCGCTATCACGCATGAGCGGAAACAGAAGATGACCCGGATGTTTATGTCCAAGGAATCTTCGTAAACACGAACGAAAAATCCAAATGTTTAAAAGTAGATTTTCCTAATGAGATAATGAAACCAGAATTCTGCAGATTATATTTTATGTATCACTATTTATGTATATAGGTCGTGTAATAAACTATATTATACTCATTGCTGGTAATTGTTGTGTGTATATCGCTCGTTCAGGGCGTGGCTACAAGATCATACGCACACTGCATCACTTCCACTTGTACAGAAGACATCAACACAACGTATTGCCCGACGAATGATTTTTTTTAGATTGGTTAATCTGGGCCACGATTTCGACCAACGAACCAATGCCTCTCGGTCGTCGGATGACCGATCGGTTGATTTTCTAATCGTGTATTCCCTCCTTAAGGCAGGACATGTGTCAATGGACAGATAAACAGGTGAACATAATACCTAAAAAAAAAACATTTAAGGACTGGTTAACTGCAATATACTAAATATTTATTTTAGGGCTTAATACCGCTTTCAACTAAGTTTCTTTTCTTAGTCCAAGCAATCTTATTACTTTGTGGATGACGTGTCCAGAATCCTATGGGAACCCGGTGTTTTGGCACTGTGTATGTTTAGATTGTCTTTATTTGATTTCCGAATATAGGCGTGTATTTGGATTCCTGGAAATGATAGAGAAGGAATAGAAAATGAAAGCAAAAAGCAAATATAATGCAACTGACACATAGAACCTGCACATTACAAGAGCTGAGCGGGTAAGATGCGCAACATCTGCACCTTTTGCATTGATTTATTAACATTTAACCGTGTTGGTTTTGGTTTAGCATATGCAAAGTGATACACGAGAATACTTCTGATTTCACTGACCTGGAAAGAACAAAAAATAACTAGAAAAGCTACAATTTCTGGGGAAATTGTGTGAAGTGTTCTGTTAGTGGATCCTGCTCAGATGCTCACACACTGTAGTTAACAGGAGACATTTTATTAGGTGCTTCTAGCTGCCATTATACATGTGTCTGCCCTAGAACTACAACCAAAGAGAGGCAATAACACAGTTGTACCAGTATCTAAGTAGTGAGACCCCTAGAGGCCATACACAGCATATAACATATTGCTACATCCTTTCTCTTTTAAATAAAAGAACAATGAAATATAACAAACACAAAATGGTGAAGTAGAACATAGCTATAAATTAGATATAATCCTTGAGGTGAGCCGGCTTTCTGATTGTTCTGCCAGCTCGCGTAACATATGAGGTTTCTTCTGATTCTGGCAGTCTATTTTCTGGGACTGTCTCTCTCTGCCTAGAGACCTCCCTATGCTCCTCAGCAGTTCCTGTTTCTTTGTTGCTGGTATTCATAGTCTCATCGCTTTGAGTGTCCCATATACTGTTCCCAGGGCCCTGTATCATCTCCTTCTTGTGTTTTTCTCAGATGTCTCCGATTTCTCCTCCATCTTCTTCCTTCCTCTGTTATAATTTCATAGGACCGTGGTCCCAATTTCTGTACAACCTTCGCTTTTTTCCAGTGTTTGTCATATTTCCCTATTGGCTGAATCCGTACATTGTCATTGCTCTGGAGAACAGGCAGATCTTTTGCAGATTTATTATAATAGAAAGCTTGCCTATCTTGATTCTTCGTTAGTTTGGCTTTAACATTGCCCACAAGCTTTGGCTTTAGTAGTTGACCTGCAGTTGGTAGGAGAGTCCTTGTACGTCTACTCATAAGCCACTGTGTGCTGGACTGGTGTCTAGGCCTTGTGTGGGTGTGTTTCTGTGGTCCAGTATAGACAGGTATATCTCTGTACCTGCCTGTTTTGCCTTTTGCATGAGTCTTTTGGCTGTTTTTACTGCTGACTCGGCTTTACCATTACTCTGCGGATATCCAGGAGATGATGTCTGGTGCTCAAATTCCCACCTCTCCCTGAATTTTTTGAATTTCTTCCGATGTAAATTGAGCGGCGTTGTCAGAGAACACAATATCCGGAATGCCATATCTGGCAAAATGGGCCTTGAGTTTTTTAATTACTGTTTTGGCCCTTGTGTCCTGTAAGTAGTCTATCTCCCAGAAGTTGGAAAAATAGTCCACAGTTACCAGATATTCCTTGTCGTTCCACGTGAACAGATCTGTTCCTACTTTTGACCATGGTCTGTTTGGAATTGTATGTGGTTGCAATGTCTCTTTCGGTTGCTTATCATTGCACGATGCACATATTTCACACTGTGCTATAAAGTTTTTTATGTGGTCATTCATTCCAGGCCAATAAACATATTCTCGTGCACGACGTAGACATCCTTCTACACCTAAGTGAGTCGAGTGCAATCTTTCTATAATGTCTCTTCTAAGTGATTGTGGTATGACAGCTCTTTCTCCTTTAAAGATGATTCCATGCTGCACAGAGAGTTCATCTCTTATGTGAAAAAATGGAGAAACCTCCATTGGAGCATGCTGCTTGTGTTTTGGCCATCCCTTCAAGATGACAGTCGATAGGATCTGTAGAGTTTTATCTTCCGCTGTGCAGGTCTGTATTTGTTTCAGTCTGTCTTTTGAGACAGACAGATATTCACACATATTGATGCTTTCAATGTCTTTTTCTTCTTCATTTGTGATGGGTAAGTAAGCTCTGCTTAGGGCATCTGCAATCAGTAAATCCTTCCCTGGACAGTAACAAATGTTAAAATCATATTTCTGAAGCCTTAACAGCATACGCTGCAGTCTTTTTGGGGCATTCAGTAGTGGCTTCTTTGTAATACTTTCTAAAGGCTTGTGATCTGAATGCACCACCACTTGTCGACCGTAGGTGTACTGGTGAAATTTCTCTAACCCAAATACTACCCGCTAGTAGTTCCTTCTCGATTTGAGCATATCCTTGCTCTGTTAGAGTTAACGCTCTGCTTGCATATGTGATTGGGCTGTTTATCCTGCATTAGTGTGGCTCCAAGGCCGGTTTCTGAGGCATCACATTGTACTACCACTGCTTGATCTGGATCAAAATATTTTAGCGTTGCTGCGTCTGCAATAGCATTTTTCACTGACTGAAAAGCAGTTTCATGGCTTTCTGTCCATTCCCAGAGTACGTCTTTGTGAGTTAGCTGTCTCAGTGGCTCACACATGTCTGATAAATGCTTGCAAAATTTGGAAAGATAATTCACCATGCCCAGGAATCGTTGTACTCCACGTATATCTGTAGGTGTCGGCATGTCCTGTATCGCCCTCACCTTCTCTGGATCGACTTTAACACCATTTGAGGTAAGAAGATGTCCAATATATGGTACTTCTGTCAATTTTAGTTTGAATTTTTCCAGGTTCAGTTTGATTTGTTTTTTTCTACATCTGTCTAAGAATTGTATCATCTTTTTATCGTGATCCTTTGTTGCGGATTCTAGATCATCACCTTCCCCAACTATTAGTATATCGTCTGCTATTATTTTTACTCCCGACAGTCCTTCCAAAGCTTGCATCAATTTTTCTTGGAACACTTATGGAGCTGGGCTTACTCCCATTGGCATTCTAAGCCACTTATAGCGTCCAAATGGGGAAGAAAATGCTGTTAATAAACTTGATTCTTTATCCAGTTCCACGTGCCAGAACCCATTTTTCACATCACATACCGAAAATATTTTAGCCTTTGATAGATCTGGTAGAATATCTTCTATTGTTGGCATTGGATAGTGATTTCTTTTAAGGGCCTTGTTCAGTGGCTTAGGATCAATGCATATTCTTAACTTGCCTGATGGTTTTTTCACTATCACCAAACTGCTTATCCAGTCTGTGCTTTCCTGTACTGGTGCTATCATACCTCTGCTGTGCAAATCCTGCAGTTCCTCTTTAAGCGGTTGCATTAAGGCTACAGGTACTCTTCTTGTAGGCAGTCTGGTAGGCTGTATTGTATGATCAATTTCTAGTTTGTATTTACCTTCCAGGCACCCATCACCTTCAAATAAATCAGCATACTCTGTTTTTATGTGGTGAAAATCCAAATGTATTCTGCCTTTTGTGTAGGATTTTGAGTATTGTCAGAAACTTCCAGAGCCATGATGTTATGGGACTGCACCTTTATTAAGTCCATAGCCTGAACTGCTTTAACTCCCAGCAAAGGAATGTGATCGTCCTCCTGCAACACAGTAAAACTCCACTCTGTAGCTCTTTCTGTTACGTGGATTTCTTAATTTTAGCTTGCATGTTCCCATGGGTTTCAGAACACTTTTGTTGTACATGACCAGTACCTTATCAGTGGGCTCAATGGGAACCTGTTTGTTAAGCAGAGTAAATGGAATGACATTGCAACTTGCTCCACAATCCAGCTGAAATCTTATGGGCTGTTCATCCACCATAAATATGGCAAAGAGCTGCTTTGCATCATTGGCTACTGGCTGTTTGACTACATTGACGTTCTCTGTTGCAGACTGCAGCTGCAGCCATGTGATGCCCTCTGTGCTGTCCTCGTCTGTGTCCTGGGTCACTGTGTGGACTTGTCTGTACTGTTTGCTGGTTTTGAATCTGCACACAGCTGAAAAGTGGTTCATCTTGCCACAAGTCCTGCAGGACTCCCATACGCTGGACATTTCTCTTTGTCTCTTTCATGTCTTTTGCCACAGTATTTACACTGGACTGAGCTCACAGGGAGCCTGGACCTTGCTCTGCCTTTCACAGATACTGCATGTACTGAGGCATCACTGGTGCCCTCCATCATTTTCAGTCTGTCTTTAGTCAGCTCTGCAGCCCTGCAGATTTGTATACATTTTCTCCAGCGCCAGCTCTTCCTCCCTCAGTAATCTTTCTCTGAGGTGAGAGTCTCTGATGCCACACACTATCCTGTCTCGGATAAGGGAGTCCCTGATGTCCCCAAATCCACAGGTTTGCAGCCAGTCTCCTCAGCTCTGTCACATATCTGTCCACACTGTCCCCAATCTCCTGATTCCTTGAGAAGAACTTGTATCTCTCCACCGTCTCATTCTTTTTGGGGTCACAGTGCTTATCAAATGCTTGCAGTATGTCTGTCAGTGCCATGCTGTCTGTGAGCAGGGTCTCGGCTAGTTCTCTGCCTTTTTCCCCAATCAAGTAATAAAACAGCTTTACTTCCCTCTGCTCATCTCTGGGTGCCACTGTCAGGTCCACATACAGAGTAAACTCTTCCTTCCAGTGTCCTCCATGTCTGTGAGAGATTGGAAGAAGTGACATCCAGTCTCTGAGGGGGTTTCAGGCCACTCTCCATAGTGCAGTCGTCTGATAGGGACTCTGTACTTACAGTTGCTGATTCTCTGTACAGTTCTAGTGTCACACAATCTGTATTTGTAGACAGAAGACTTGCTATTCAGAGGTTCAGTGCCCAGCTGCCACCATTGTTCTGTTAGTGGATCCTGCTCAGATGCTCACACACTGTAGTTAACAGGAGACATTTTATTAGGTGCTTCTAGCTGCCATTATACATGTGTCTGCCCTAGAAACTACAAACCAAAGAGAGGCAATAACACAGTTGTTTGTACCAGTATCTAAGTAGTGAGACCCCTAGAGGCCATACACAGCATATAACATATTGCTACATGAAGTGTTCTTGCCTCCACCAGTAGTCTACAACTGGAGTGAGCGGAGTAACTGGGTGGAGTGGCTTGAGTAACTGTTTGTGTGGTTGGAGTGGCTGGAGTAACTGTTCTAGTTTTGTCAGCTCTCCCACTCTAGTTTGAACTTTCCGCCATTCATTCCTATGGGACCAATTTCACCACAAAAAACGGCGATATTTTGTGAACCATTCGGCAAAACGTTCCACAAAGTAATAGCACACCAATCGGGAACAATCCGCACATTTCGGTATATTACTGTCCATGTAGTGTAAAAACTGTGGGAGGAGTTAGGGTGGTAAATTTGGGCTAAATAATATAAGAATATATATGTGAGATAACAGTAAGTGGTCTTGCCATGCAAGAACACTTAAATAGGTATACTGTATATAGGTGTTATGGCTTTTGCTATCATTTATTTTAATTATGAGCGGTGACAGAGAACATACTGTAAATGTTAAGGGTTAAAACTGTTTCTTCTGGATCTACCTTTTGGAGTAGTTTAGATACAAATCTTTGGACTCACCAGAAAGCCTGCTCAGACTCTTTTTCTACTAGGAGTCCACAGGTAGAATATATTTTTTATGTGGGAAGGATCAGGAAACAGGTGCAGACGCCTCTAAAGTGGTTTGAAAAATACAATGAAAATACAAACTAACGCAAAAGTAAGGGCTCGTTTATACTATTGTTGTTCTTTGAAGTGTGATCCACGGTGGATTACTTTTCAGAGGGTGTTTAAAAGGCATCCTCCTCATCACTTGTTTTAACTCCTAAAAGCCTGCACTGTGCACTACTGTGCAACAGACACTGGTGCTTCAACAGCATGCACTGCACACAGTCACAGGGTAATTGGGGCACAGCCCCATTCACTTGAATGGGGGGTGTGCAGATAATTGATACGCACCTTGGCTTTCCCTAGTGCTGGTTATAATCTTTTCATGGAATTGAAATTGTAGTTTTATTGTAATATCCCAAAATTGTAATATTAATAGCCAAGACTGAGCCTTAGGTGAATATGTCATTGTTTCTGTACCCTGCTTATATTATCGGTGAAACTTGGACATGAATTATTGTTTTACATCAATTCTGATATGTGTCTGGTAAGAGGCAATACAATGATAGTAAATGGTAACCTCCCAAGCCCTATTAGTTGGATCATTCAGTAAGCTATTAAATGTTACTGAAGGTTTTTAACAGAATTAACTTTTGTACAGTTACTTTATTGACCAATGCAGGGCCTGATTATTAAATGTGGGCCATGCATTTCTCAGTTCCTCTATGTGCCACCCGGCTGCCCCTCCTATCCATCTCCTGCATGCTGTGGGCTCTGAATGCTCCCCCCACACCCCCTGCAGTGCTTGCAGGGGATCTGTCAGCATATTCAGTCCCCAGTGCTGACAGTTCCCCACCCACCACAGACCAGAGAGGAGAGAGAAAGCTGCCCCTCCTCCTCCTGTGTCTGCCCCGCCCACACTCCCCACCAGCCTTGTGTCTTCTCTCTTCTTTCTTTTCTTTCTTTCTTTCTTTCTTTCTTTCTTTCTTTCTTTCTTTCTTTCTCTTTCTTCTTTCTTTTTTTCTTTCTTTCTTTCTTCTTTCTTTCTTTCTTTCTTTCTTTCCTTCCTTCTTTCTTTTCCCCCCTTTCTTTTCTTCCTTCTTTCTTTCTTTTCCTCCTTCCTCCTTTCCTTCTTTATTTCCCTCTTTCCCTTTTTCCTTCTTTTCTATACTTCCTCTCTCTCTCTCTTTCCTGTTTCTCTCTTTTCTTCCTTTCTTTATTGACTAGTGCAGGGCCTGATTATTAAATATGCTTTTAGGCAGATATAATTACATTAGTTTTTAGTTAACGCATAGGCTATTATTGGTCAGGTCCGGCAGCATGCCAAGTTAAATAAATAACAACCTCTCCACCCATCCTGTGGATGTAATAGCTGATTAACAGGTTTTCTTTCGGTTTTCTTCTGGACTATTTTTAATGCTGAAACCATTCAGCTTGGTGTCTGTTACCTAGGAGCAGAGCATTGCATTGTTACAATGTATCACATTGTCAACCTTTTCTCTTAATGTATTTTTTATTATCATTACAGGTACTTGTATAGCAGCATCAATTTGCACAATGTTTTATATATATATTGTACATTCCAGGCCCAGACTGACCATAGCACACACCGGGCATTTGCCCAGTGGGCCGGAACCGCCTGAATAGGAGGAGCAGCCGGGCAGCACATAGAGGAACTGGGTCATGCATTTCTCAGTTCTTCTATGTGCCACCCGCCGCCCCTCCTATCCATCTCCTACATGCTATGGGCTCCTGGTATGCTCCCCCTGCAGACTCCTGCAGTGTTTCGTGGGATCTGTCAGCATATTCTGAACCCAGTGCTGACAGTTCCCCCGCCCACCACAGACGGGGGAGGAGAGAGAAAGCTCCCCCCCCCTCCTCCTGCCCTCTCCTCCTGTGTCTGCCCCGCCCACACTCCCACCAGCCTTGTGTCTTCTCTCCCCCTTCCTTTTTTTTTTCTTCTTTCTTTCTTTCTTTCTTTCTTTCCTTCTTTCCTTCTCTCTCTCTCTGTCTCCTGTGTCCCTCCTTTTTTTCTCTTTCTTTCTCTCTTTCTTTCTTTCTTTTTCTTTCTTTCTTTCTTTCCCTCTTTCCTTCCTTCTTTCTTTCTTTTTTTCCCTCCTTCTTCCTTTCATTCCCTCCTTCCTACTTTCCCTTCTTCTTTCCCTCTTTCTTTTGTTCCTCTCTTTTTCTTTCTTTCTTTCTTTCTTTCTTTCTTTCATAATAATACCCAAATCTGAACAAAAAGTAAATTATTATTATTATTATTATTATTAATAAATAATAATAGTACTAAATAATAATGTATTTATTATGTGTTAGGGTGTTTAATTTGTTGTTGTTATTAATTAATTAATTAATTTTTGTTAAAGAGTTAGGGGTTAAGGTTAGGAGTTAATTATTATTTGTTTAATATTACATAGTATTAATTTATTGTATTCATTTATTATTTGATTATTTTTATTTATTTGTGTATTTCAGTTTTACATTTATTTAATTATTTTAATTATTATTATTACTACCCTAAACTTAACAAAAAAATTAAAATAAAGACATAAATAAGAAGAAGACAACATATAAAATATTAACCCCTAGCCCAAATCCTAACCCCTAATCCTAACCTTAACCCCAACCCCTAATCCTATCCCTAATCTAACTTTAACTCTAACCCCTTACCCCAACAAAAAAAAAATCATAAATGAATAATAATAAAAAAAAAAGGTAAAAAGCTGATGGAAAAGCTAAAAAAGCTGAAAACCTAGCAACAAATGATGAAACGGATATTTTTCTCTATTAAAATAATAAAATAATATCTTTATTAGCCTATTGGCTATTTAAAAATGCCAAAAAAGCTGTATTAAAATGCGCAAAATTCCGCAAACAAATTGTGCAAGCAATGCTCAAATGCACTATGCTCAAGTGTGAATGCAGCCTAATGCAGCTGTATGGTGGGATACAGAGCAATGATTTTTTATGTGTTGAGGCTCCATTAATGTTTGTAGATTAACACAGTTTAAAGCTTAAAGTGGAGTTCCAACCAAAAGTCCACTGCCACATTTGGCACTTTTTAGTTTTTTTTTTCCCCCCGGGGGGGGGGGGGTCGATACCTGCTTTTGACAGGTACCACTCCTCTTCTGGTGCAGTGCACGCAGCTTTAGCAATCATTAGATGTGGTGGGCTGCATTAGTTTTCTTTTTTAGGCTTTTTAGGCTTTGTAATAACAACATCCTATTACAGTGCCCCTAGGGGCGTCCCTAGGGTTGGTGTCACCCGGAGCCGGAACACTTGGTAGGACACCCCCTCTTTTCTCCCCCCTCTCTCTGCCTTCTTTCTCCCCCTCTCTCTGCCCTCTTTCTCCCCCCCTCTCTACCCTCTTTCTCCCCCCTCTCTCTCAGCCCTCTCCCCCCCTCTCTTCCCCCCCTCTACCTACTACATGAAGATGCAGTGCTGTCACTAGGGTCGGGTAATTACACTGACCTGCTGCATACTCTGCCCGTCCCTCCAGCTCTCCGACTTCAGCACCTGTGGCAGGATGTGGACCTGCCCCGGCACATACAGGGACGGACTGATGCTCTTATGGGGCCCTGTAGTGACACGGGCTCTCAGTCAGTCTGCCCCTGGTTCAAGCGGGTCCTGGTGTCACCTCATGCCAAAGGTGTTAGCCGACGCGGTACAGCACCCCGCGCAACCTGCCTAGGGACGCCCCCGAGTGTGAAGGAGCACAGGGGGCATATATGGACAGCAGCATTATCAGTCAAGGGAGAGGGAAGAGTTAGCTGTACTAGCAATTTAGGTGCACTAACAAAATGAAGCCAAACTCCAGCTAACACTTTATAATGTTACATCAAACAGTTTTTTTTTTTCCTTTTCGGATAAAGGTTTTACATGAATAGATAAAAGCAGATCATTGTAAGCGCTATTTCCATGGTAAATGATATGTCTTATTCCTATAACTGATACATTCTGCTGGAGAGCATGAGCTTTTGAAAAACAACAGACTTACTGGCCAGATTAATAGGTGAAAATCGGGAGAAAGAAAGCCAAAAAAAAAAAGGAAATGTAATGCAGCCATCACATCTAAGAACTGCTAATCTGCAATATTTAATAAATGTTTGCTTTTGGGTTTAATTACCCACTTCAACTGTGAGGGCTGTATTAAAAAAAAAAAAAGCACTCATGAGAAAAGAGAGCAAATGCATAAATTATTATTGAGGTATGAACGTTTTTATAGACACTTGTTACAATTATACATTCTCCTGACCTTTTTGGTAGAAGTGAAACAAAAAGCTACTGGAAGTCACGAGACATGCCTTTGATTGTAAGTATCATTTTTCCCTCGATATTTTCTGTTATTCTCAGCATATTTGTGACAAGAAAACCCCTTGTAACTGAATCAAATCATCAATTACTTCTGTACTCTTAAACACAACATTCCCTTATGATTGTGTAACCTTTTTTTATACCTCAGAGCCCTTAAAAAGAGTTAAGCCTTAGGGAACCCCTGTAAAAAATACATTTACTGTTCTAGCATGAACAGAAAAGTAGAAGCTCTCTCAACAGGATCACTACAAACATATATGATAATACAATGATTAATTTTGTAGCCTCATTACAAGACCTATCATGTCCTGACTATGGGCCGAGTATAGCTACTGGAGCTGAGTAGGAAATCGTAGTCCTATAAATCATTTGTATCCTCCTGGTCATATTATATTTAGCTCGGTGTCGATTGTGTGTTAATGTAAGAATTCTACTGGAGATTATATGGCATATACCTTGTATACATTCTTCACTGTTTCTCGATTAGCATGATGCTTAATTTTGTTTAGAGCACAGAGTAGATACTACTGGCCGATATCATCTTGGTAGTATGATTAATGGAAAGGAATATAAATTTACAATGGGGTTTTTGAATATGATTTTATCATTATATATATAGGAATGCTCTATCCCTTAGTATTCTATTTATTATTATATAGGTGATGAGGTGGTAACGGATAGCGTGTTTATCTCATTTTTTTATATATCTGCTGATTATATACCTGACTGATGTGGGCCTAAAATAGAGACTGTATATTGATAGATCGGTATTAATTTTACTATCATTCAACCGAGCTCTTATATTCATTGAAGCATATTAATGATACAATACATTGTATAATTTATCACGGCGCGCCCAACAATACATCCAAGAGCTGTCCATAGTATCTATCAAACTTGGATGGGGCCACATATTTTATTCATCTAGTACACAGATTTCGTTTTCTTTATTCATATTCACCGTCCACCTGGGGATGACGCTTAATTTCTATCATTTAAGTAAATCTCCAAGGACCACCAGTATGATCTAATATATAATCTAATAGCTTTATTCATGGTATTTTTTCTGTCTATATACATATGGATTAAGGAACTATCTAATATGCATCTTATCGCTATAAATATAGTTTAAGATTAAGCTATGCTATATGGTAGGAATAAGTTACATGAGATACTACTTTAAAACAGTCCTGCGACAGAGCATAGTAGGTTATATTTTACAGAGCCTATTTTAACTTAATCATGATGGCCCTCGCCGATTGCGCTTCTAACATAATTTATTATGAATATATAAATAACCATAGGTGCTCACATCTTCATCAATCATTATTATCCTATTAAATTATTCATCAACACACCAAAAAAAAGAAAAAAAGGGTTTGGTTTTTCCCCCAAAGTAAATTAATGACCCCTTACTTTGGGAGGGTTTTTTAGTGGAAAAATTGTTTTTTTTGGGCATTGGCGGCCCGGTGTAGTGGGAGATCAATTGGCTCAAGGAACCCATAGCCCCCCAAAAGGGTGGAACCCGGGTTTGAGAGAGAGGGATCTACAAAAATTTAAATTTTTTCTCCCTTTAAAATTTTCCCCTTTTTGGGCTGGCGGGACCCTGTTGACCTTTTAAAAATTTTGCACCCTCTGGGGACACCCCGGGAAAATAAACTGCAGTCAAAAGCCCCCAAATTAATGAGCGAAAATTTTAAAAAAAAACTTTCTTGTAACGTGTTTTTTGTTTTGGGAAAGAATAGAAAAGATTTGTGCAAAACTTTTTTTAGGTTTCTGTTTCATTTATTAATTTAAATTTAAGTGATTCATATAATCCTTATTTTAAAAAATATTCTTTTTTCAGAATGATTTGTTGTTTCGGGAAAGAATATACAGTGAAGGAAAAAAAGTATTTGACCCCCTGTTTGATTTTGAATGTTTGCCCCTCAAAAAAAAAATGATCACCCAAAAAAATTCAAATGGTGGTGTTTGTAACACTAAAGGACAGAATAGAAAACAAAAAATTCAACAAAAAATGCATGTCTAAAAAAATTAAATGCACGGGTTTTGCATTTTTCAGGAGAGAAAAAAGTATTTTTTCCCCTATCATTCAGCAGGTTTTTGGGCTACCAGGTTCTTTCATACAGTACAAAACGGGAAAATTTGAAACATCCCCTTTTAAAAGGGGGTGCTGCTAATCTCATTTTGTTAAACCCGTATAAAAAAAAAACCTGTCCAAGGGCAATCAAAAAAAATTTGATTTCAAAAAATTCCCCCATGGGAAAGGAAACCCAAAAAGCTGTCCCCAAAGGGTGTCGGGGGCAGGATTGTAGACCTACACCCAAGGGGGGGGCTGGGCTACCAAATTATCGCTGAGGAGCTTTTGGGGGAAAGATGATAACAGTTGGTGGAATCATTGCAAATGGAAGAAACACAAAAAAAAACGTCAGTTTTCCCTAGGTCTGGTGCACCAAGCAAGATCTCACCTCGTGGAGTGTCAAAAGATCCCTGAAACAGTAGGGAATCCCCCCGAGAAAAACAACGGAGGATCTTTTAATATTTTCCAGGGGAGCTGGGACCCCCGTCAGGGAAGGAAAAAAAATTGCTAAAAAATTTCCCAAAGGGTTAAAAATTTTTGCAGTGGGCCCCCAAGGTCCCTCTGCTCAAGAAAGGACATATCCAGGGGCCCCCCGAAAACTTTTCCCCTGAAAAATTGAATGATGCAGAGGGGGATTGGTTGAAAGTATTTGGTCAGATGAATTTATTTAAACGATTCTTTGGCAAACAAAATCAACTTGCGTGTTTGGAGGGGAGGAATGCGCCTTGGGCCCCCAAAAACACCATTCCCCAAATGTCCCAAAAAGGTGGTGGAAACATTTCTGCTTTTTTGGGGGGTTTCCTGGGTAAGGGGGGGGAAAATCCCAAATGCACCATTCAAAGGGGCGATGGCGGGCAATGTTCCTTTAAATCTTGGGTTTAGAACCCTTTTTTTCCCTTCCCGCCAAAAGGGATGGAAAAAAAAGGGCCCTGGATGGGGGTTCCAGCATGCCCAAAAACCCCAAAAAACCCCGGCCCCGGGCCAAAAAAAAGTAGG
>CATNWA010002725.1:0-22032 GCA_951230385.1 Staurois parvus
CAGGTGCGGAACTTTGAGACAGTATGGAGTGGTCACATGGGAGCAGGTAAGTGCTAGGGAACAGGGGGAGGAAAGACTAGGTAGTAGGGGTAATGCATTACAGTTAAAAACATTTAGCACTTTAGTACTTATTTAAGTAGATCTTTGGTCAGGCTCAGCATGAACATTCAAGATAGGTATACTTAACAAGCAGTAAAACCTGAAGACAGGTTCTCACTGACCTCTGTATCTGCAGACACTGTGGAGAAAGTTTCACTATCAATGTTGACAAGAAAAGCAAGTCAAGCCTTAGAATATTTTCCTCCCCTCCCCACCTTCTCTGTGTTTACATTAAAGAGACACTGTCCCCTTACCCATGTCTCTATAAAGGGCAGCTCCTCTTATACTAACCTTACAATGCTCCCTCTCACCACTCCTTCCTCTACTGTTTGACAAGGCAGTCCAAAATGTAGAAAACTTTAAATTTATGAAAGAGCAGGTGACCTCCTAATTTCCCACCCTGTGACAGCGTTCAGGGCCTAGCAGCCCTGACCCATGAACAAGGGAGTTAGTCACTACTCTCCCAGGTCACCAGCCCATTTCACTGTTGGGGAGGGAATGGAGATCTTTGCAGAGGACACTATCATTTTGCCCTGCAAGATTAGATGCCTGTGAATCTTTACATTTTAAGGATGAATTGCTCCATAGTCCTTGTAATTACCAGAAGCAAATGAGGGCTTGTTTTAAAGTTTAACTGCAGATTAAAAATGTAAAACATGAAATGTCCATAGGCTAGCCAAGGTTTATACTTTAACACAGGACCATCCAGGCTCGCATTTACTGAGACAAACTTTGCAAGACTGGCACACAAAATAAAAAAAAAAAAAAAAGAAAACTGCAGCACAAACATGCAAGAAAATAAGATTTTTGTACTCACCATAACATCCTTATTGCTGAGTTTACTGAGGGACAACAGCTTTGATGATAAGCACAACCTAGGGATATTCAGCTGCCTACAGAGAGAAATGGACACTCGTTCCATTGAAAACTGAATGCCAGTTTCTTTGAGGCTAAAAATACCCTCATGCTTGTTTAATTGTAGCTAACAGTCTAAAGAGAAAATGACAGTATATGAGGGGAGGGTAGAGGTTCCTTGCAAGCTTGGGGCTGCATTTCTGCAAATGGAGTTGGAGATTTGTTCAGGATCAATGGTGTGCTCCTCAAAGCTGAGAAAAACAGACAGATATTTATCCATCATGCCATACCATCAGGAAGGCTGTTGGACTGACCCCAGATTTTATTCTCCAGCAGAAAAAAACAAGCGCAATCATACAGCCAATGTCATTAAGAACTATCATGGCCCCCCACAGAGCCCTGATTTCAACATCGAGTCTATATGGGATTACGTGAAGAGAACAAAAGGATTTGAAGTAGCCTACATCCACAGAATGTCTGTGGTTAGTTCTCCAAGATGTTTGGAAACAACTTACTAGCCAGGTTCCTTCAACAACTATGTGCAAGTGTACCTAGAAGCATTGATGCGGTTTTCAAGGCAAAGGGTGGTCACACCAAATATTAATTTGATTTGGGTCTCTCTTCTGTTCATTTACTTTCCATTTTATTAATTGCTAAAATAAAACTATTAACACTATTTTTGAAAACTTTCTTTTACAGCATTTTTTCACATCTGCCTAAAACTTTTGCACAGTAGTACATGTGCCCTAACACCTCCTGTGTGGAGAAACAGTTACTTGGAGATCAGACATTGTCTGCTGGGAAAAACTACCTGCAAGTTTAATACTCTGACAATGTGTGGCGTGGAAATAGCTGGAACCAGGGGCGGACTGAGCATTTGGAAACTCAGGCTCTGCCCGAGGGCCCGGGGTCAGTAGGAGCCCCATGAGATGCCATTGGTACCTTTTTTCATAGGTTTTTTTGAGTTTGGGCAAGGACCACAGGGACCCCATGATCCCCTATTGCCCGGAAGCCCCATGAGTTGTCAGTCCGCCCCTGGCTTTGAACTTTGCTCAGAACAAGATACAACTCCAACTTTGTTGTCGCTGAAACACTCCTGGTGTCTCCCTGATCAGTGATATAAGCCATGACTGTGGCGCTGACAACTGAGCCCGGAATGGATAACCAGGCACAGGACATGGTTGAGTGAAGCCAAGGATATGAAAATGGAGAATGGAAGCTTCAATTCCTCTCCCAACTACACTGTGTGCACAACTTATTAGTAAAGTTGTATTTTGAGGAATTATTTTCATTATTTGAACAACTACAGTTGCTCTCGGTCAATCCAAAATAAACCCGAAACCTGAATATTTAAGAAAATAAAGGTGAGGTTTTTGGCCTTACTGAGGAAAATATCTATTGTGTGCACAATTATTGGGCAACTAATAATCCTCATGCACACTGGACATTTTTACAGCGATTTTTGGCTTTTGTCGTTTTTTTTCTTACAGCCAGTAAATTCCTTAGCATGTTATTATACGTGTCCGTGCACACATAGGCTTTAAATCCGTTGTTTTTTGGCTGAAAACCCCCCCCCCCAGAACTAGTGGGTTTCTAGAGGAGTTTTTTTTTAGCTGTAAAAACGCTCTAACGCTAGTAAACCCGGCAAAACTCAGTAAAACACGACAAATCTACGGGGTTTTTTTTAGCCAAAATGTTATTCTGTTTTTGTGTAAAAAAAACGCTAAAAAAGTGCAATCAACGGAAAAACGTGGCTAAACGCTAATGCAAAAAAACCTAAAAAATTTTAAATTTTTTTTAAAATGCCCAGCATGCATGAAGACTGAGTGAGCAGAATTATGATGCAACTAAATGAAAAATGAGAATTTTCCCATCTACCTTTTTTAGTTTCATCTGTTTAACCGCTTTTCCCGTACTGCCCTATAGCAGCTATTACTGCTACAGAGCGGCACGGTGCGCAAATCACATATATATATATACACGTGATTTTGCATTTCTGGGTTAGGAGGGGTTTTTGTGCGCCGCCACTTGCGGCCGTGGCTGTCGATCACCAGGTCCCTGCCGTTAATTACTCACCGGGCGTGGTCATTGTCGAGGATCTCTGACGGGGGGATATAGAACTCTTCGTAAACAAAACATGTTCTCTTTCCCTGTCAGCTCATGCACACTTCTTGCAAAGCTGTGTGCTTACAGTGAATGACACAGACACAGCCCCATAGTAAAACACACCCAGACACAGTTAACCCTTTGATTGCCTCAGATGTTAACCCCTTTCCTGCCCAGTGCCATTTAGTACAGTGTCATAGTACTTATTAGCACTGATCACTGTATTGGTGCACTGGGGATGTCAGTGACACCAAGTCAGTTCCCCCAGTGTCAGAATGCCTGACCGCAGTCACTGCTATAAATCGCTAATCGCCGCATTACTAGTAAAAGTTTTTTTAAAAAATCCCATTATATATCCCCATTTGTAAACACTAACTTTCACATAAACCAATTAATTTACACGTATTGGGATTTTTTTCAGTAAAAGACATGTAGCAGAATACTTTTTGGCCTAAATTTATGACGAAATTTGATTTTTAACATTTTTTTACTGAACATGTTTAAGTCAAAAATATTGTTTTTTTTCCCTCAAAATTGTCTTTTTTTTTTTTTTAAAGCGCAAAAAATAAAAATGCACAGGTGATCAAATACCACCGAAAGAAAGCTCAATTCGTGGGAAAATTCAGCGTTGCATGACCGCGCAATTGTCAGTTAAAGTAACGCAGCGCCGTAACGCAAAAAATGGCCTAGACACTGTTCAGAGAGGTGCCCTTCACCATAAATCTCCCATTTTAAGAAGGGCCCACAAGTTCTCAATAGGGTTCAGGTCAGGTGAGGAAGGGGGCCATTTCATTATTCTTTCATCCTTAAAGGCCACGCAGTACTTTGGTGCATGCGATTTAGCAAATATTTTATTATATCTTTTCATGTGACAACACTGAAGAAATGATACTTTGCTACAATGTAAAGCAGTGAGTGTACAGCTTGTATAACAGTGTAAATTTGCTGTCCCCTCAAATATAACTCAACACACAGCAATTAATGTCCTAAAACTGCTGGCAACAAACGTGAGTACACCCCTAAGTGAAAATGTCCAAATTGGGCCCAATTAGCCATTTTCCTCCCAGTGTCATGTGACTCGTTACGTGTTACAAGGTCTCAGGTGTGAATGGGGAGCATGTGTGTTAAATTTGGTGTTATCGCTCTCACTCTCTCATACTGGTCACTGGAAGTTCAACATGGCACCTCATGGCAAAGAACTCTCTGATGAGCTGATAAAAAGAATTGTTGCTTTACATGAAGATGGCCTAGGCCAGTGGTCGGCAAGCCGCGGCTCACGAGCCACATGCGGCTCTTTACAAACTTAAATGCGGCTCCTTCTGTGTGCCGGGCGCCCGCTCCCCTCCCTCCTCTCGGTGCGACCTCCCCAAAAGTCAGGACTCCTGCAGCTGTCAGGATGTAGGCGGGGCAGCCAGGATGTAGGCGGGGCAGCGTGACGAACTCCTCTCCTCTCACAGTCCGCCTTGAAGACCAGAACGGCGCGGGAACACGGCGAGAGGAAACGCACGGAGCAAAGGTAAGTGAATTGGACACGGGGGGACTTACTATATGGGGAATGAATTACTATGGGGGATGAATTACTATGGGGGATGAATTACTATATGGGGGATGAATTATATGGGGGAAATGAATTACTATATGGGGGATGAATTACTATGGGGGATGAAATTATATGGGGGATGAATTACTATGTATGGGGGGATGAATTACTATATGGGGGATGAATTACTATGGGGGATGGAATTACTATATGGGGGATGAATTACTATATGGGGGATGAATTTACTATATGGGGGATGAATTACTATATGGGGGATGAATTACTATATTGGGGATGAATTACTATATGGGGGATGATATTACTATGGGGGATGAATTACTATGGGGGATGAATTACTATATGGGGGATGAATTACTATATGGGGGATGAATTACTATGGGGGGATGAATTACTTATGGGGGATGAATTACTATATGGGGGATGAATTACTATGGGGAATGAATTACTATTATGATGAATTACTATAGGGGGGATGAATTACTATATGGGGATGAATTACTATATGGGGGGATGAATTAATAGGGGGGGGATGAATTACTATATGGGGGATGATTTACTATATGGGGGATGAATTATATATGGGGGAATTGTGATGAATTACTTATGGGGGATGAATTACTATATGGGGGATGAATTACTAAGGGGGATGAATTACTATATGGGTGATGAATTACTATGGGGGATGAAATTACTATATGGGAGATGTATTTTCAGTTTTAAAAATGTGGGCTCTCAAAATTAAATTTTCAATCGTGGTTTTGGCGAGATTTGGCTCAGTTGAAAAAAAAAGGTTGCCCACCACTGCCCTAGGCTATAAGAAGATTGCCAAGACCCTGAAAAACTGAGCTGCAGCAGGGTGGCTGAGACCATACAGCGGTTTAACAGGACAGGTTCCACTCGGAACAGGCCTCGCCATGGTTGACTAAAGAAGTAGAAGTTCAATACAAAAAAATACTTATAAAAATAATTAAGCTGACTAATAAATTATTCCCGAGATGCTTTGCCCAATGCAGAAATTCTTTGTTTAAATACAGTAAAATTGGGCATAAGTATGGACTCCCTGCGGACTAAAAAAGTAAACAAAATTTATTTTGACGATCAGTGCCCTGATTATCAGACCAGCCCCATCAGTGCTGCCTATCAGTGCCCATCAATGCCGCCTGTGCCGCCTTTATTATACCCATAGAAATTGCGCTGGCAGATCTAAAAAAAAATCAGCTGGCAAAAACAATTATTTAAACAAATTGTGTGCAACCTTGTATATTTAAATTGACGCGCTAAACAAAGTGACAAAAATTCAACCTTGTGTGAATAATAAAGCATAGAACAGGAAAAAAAAAGTGCATAAAAAATTACTAAATGAAAGAATTTCAGTGATGTTCAATTCCTAAACATAGGAAACAATGTAAAAGTCCCAGTGATACTGTGCAGCATAATAACAAGTCCTTACGTATCCAATGTCTCCAAACACCAGAGTGCACCATCATAAACATAGAAAACAATAAACCAGAACATGTGGACTCATTTGGTTAAAAAAAAAAAGAATCAGAAAGGCGTGTGATTAACCACTTGAGCTCCTGAGGATTTACCCCCCCTTAATGACCAGGCCTCTTTTTGCTACTACTCGGCGCTGCACTAATTCAAACTGATAATTGCGCGGTCATGCAATGCTGCACCCAAACGAAATTTATGTCCTTTTTTCACACAAATAGAGCTTTCTTTCGGTGTAATTTGATCACCTGTGCGCTTTTTATTTTTCACGCTATAAACAAAAAAAAGACCAAAAATTTTGAAGAAAAACAATATTTTTTACTTTTAGCTATAAAAAATATATAGTAAACTCAAAGTTGGTTATAAATTTAGGCCAAAATGTATTCTGCTACATGTTTTGGTAAAAAAAAATCCCAATAGGTGTATATTGATTGCTTTGTGTGGAAGTTATAGCGTCTACAAACTATGGTATAAATACTGCAATTTACGCCATTTTTTTGCTATACAGCGCTGCGCTAGTTTAACGGAAAATTGCGCGGGTCATGCAATACGGTACATAAAATGAAATTTACATCCTTTTTTTTCCCCACAAATTGAGCTTTCTTTCGGTGGTATTGATCGCCTGTGTGGTTTTTATTTTTTGCGCTATTAAAAAAAAGGCTGAAAATTTTGAGGAGGAAAAAAAACAATATTTTGGACTTTTTTGCTATAAAACATGTCTAGTAAAAAAAATGCAAAAATCAAATTTAGTCATAAATTTCTGGCTGCCAAAATACATTCTGCGACATGTCTTTGGTAAAAAAAAAAACAAACCCAATACGTGTAAATTAATTGGTTTACGTGAAAGTTATAGCGTTTTACAAATGGCGGGAAAGATACTGGGATTTTTATTTTTTTTAAACTAATAATGGCGGTGATCAGCAACATATGGTGGCGATCAGGGACTTATGGCGGCGATCAGCGACTTATGGCAGGACTGCGGCGGAAATTTTGACACTGGGGGGGAACTGACTTGGGGTCACTGACATCCCCAGTGACACCAATACAGTGATCAGTGAAAAAAAAACCACTGATACTGTACTAATGTCACTGGGGAGGAAGGGGTTAACATATTTAGAGTTTACTGTGTAAGGGGAGTGTTTTACTAGGGGGCTGGGGGTGTGTGCTGGAGGGGGGGGGGGGGGGGGGGGGGGGGGAGGGGAGGGAGGGGGGGAGCTGATCCAGGGAGAGAAATTCTTCTCTCCCTCTTCAGCTTGTCGGGGAACTGTCACAGAGCAGGGCTGTGTGTAAACAATGCAGCTCTGCTCTGTGTCAGTGATAACAGCTCATCGCGGGAAAACGGCCGGTAAAAAACCGGCCGTGACCCAGCGGCTGACACCCGCTGCGGACACCCGCGGGACAGGCAGGGCGGGCGCGCGCCCCCTACCTGTTTTGAGGAGGTCCATTTTAAAAACGTTGTTTTGCCTACGAACGCCGCCCTGCCGCCGTTTATAGGCGGCGGTGGCTGGGCGGCAAGTGGTTAAAACCTCTATAATGGATCTCTTATCTCCTCCACATCTCCACAAATGGCCATTAAGGGTAAATGCCACGTTTCAAATCCCCTAGACAACTCTCCTCATGCTCAATAAGATGCCATATACAATAATAGAAGGTAATCATTTAGGGCATGAAGAGAAGCAAGGAAGCTCACATAGCCTAAAACCATAATTGCATGTTTATTATAAAAGATAATCTATCCCACTCACATGTCACAAAACATAAAAGCACTTGTAAATGTAAAACCCCGGTCCCGGGAGCCGATCTGAGTTATTTCCTTGGAGTAACCAGTGTGATTATGTCACAAGCGTGAGTGTAGGAGAAGCGTGGAAAAATTTAAAATGGTGGATCGCGCATAAGGTGCACAGCTGCTACAGTAAAAAACTCTACTCCCTACTTTGAATAAAAAGAAGGGTTCCTTACATACAAAAATAAAATTAGCTTGTACAGAAGCTACAAAGTACAGAGGAGGGTGAACTGCTATAGCTCTGTTACTGATAACACTGCAAAGAATCTCCAGATAAACTGGTCTGATCTGAATAGTGGACTCCTGTGCCAACAAGAACTAAGATGGGGTTGTCACTGCCGACTGCAGGGAGAGAAGACCAGCAGAGAGAACACCAGCATGCTTAACCACTTGCTGACCACACTATAGCCAAAAGACAGCTACAGTGCAGTCAGCTAGTTCTGGGAAGACGTCTATAGAAGTCCTCCCAGAACGACCCCACCTGCTCTCACGCCTGGCGTGCTCTGGGATCGCGGTGTCCTTTGGACACAGCTGATCACAGATCGCGGTAAAGGGCCAAGCACAGAGGTCTTTTACTATGTGATCAGCTGTGTCCAATTACAGCTGATCACATTGCAAACATACTTGCCGGTTATCGGCAGTCCTTTCCACACGCGCTGTCACAGCGTAAGGAGAGGAGAGCTGTAACCAGTAATTCCCACAGGGGACAGGTACACTTATAATCAGGGCATTGATTATCGGTGCCCTGATTATCAGTGTAGCCCTATCAGTGCCCATCAGTGCTACCTCATCAATGCCCATCAGTGACACCTCATCAATGCCCATCAGTGACACCTCATCAGCGGCCATCAGCACAGCCTCCTCAGTGCACATCAGTGAAGGAGAAAAATACATTTTTTTTTTTGCAAATTTTTATAACAGAAACTGAAAAAAAAAAAAAAACTTTTTTCAAAAATATTCTGTCTTTTTTCGTTTGTTAACCCCTTCACGCCTAAGGGTAAAACAAATCTAAATGCCTAAGCACAATTCTGCAACGTTGACATGTTAGTAAAACCGTACATATCGTCACAACTACTTTGTACATCCAGGTGGATTATACCTTGTTTTTTTCAGGACAAATTGGGGCTTTCATTTGGTGGTAAATGGTCATGGATAGCTCCTAATTTTTTTTTATTATTAAAGGAAAACTGGGCCAAAATAGTAAAAAAAAATCATTTTTTTTTAAATTTAACTGTGTGTTTCTTGTTACGACCATAACCTACCACCAAAGAACACAAAATACATTCTCCAGTTCTTGACGATCGCAGCGATACCATATATGTGTATGTTATTTGTTGTTTGTACCCGTAGTACAGCCCAGAAACAACAGTGCGCAGTTTGTTTTTGTCTTTTTTTTAATTTATTTTTTTTACATAAAACACACTGTCACTGACATTGACATTAACACTAACTGACACTGATACCAATTTTTTTTTTTAAATCCTGACCTTTGACCCTGACCTTTGACCCAAACACTAACCCTGGTACTGAACTAGATCAAACCTTGATCTAGGTATTTTTCTTTATTTTTTAATATTTATTTATCTTTTTTTTTTTTTTTACAAACTTTTTTTTTCTCTCTCTATCTCAGGAGTTTGAGAGATACAATGTATCTCTCTTCTCCATTCATAGAGAGAGAGAAAACAAGGGGGCCGGGCTGCACAGTGATTGATCACTGTGATAGCCAATCAGAGACTATCACAGCGATCACGTGACCCGGAATCGGGAGTCCCGGGTCCCGATCGTTAGAACGGGACCCGGGGCTCTCAGTGACACCGCGGTCTTGGTGCTGGGAGCGCGCCGAGCGGCGCGCTCCCAGCACAAAGACAGGTACGCAAATATGCGGCCACACGGAAAAAAGCCCAGGTCCGTGAGGCCGCATATTTGTGTTACGTCGGCATCAAGGGGTTAAGCAAAACATAAAAAAACAAAGGTGATTAAATACCACCAAAAGAAAGCTCTGTCTCAAAAAATAACAATTTTGTTTAGGTACGGTGTTGCATGACCGCGCAATTCTCATTCAAAGTGCGACAGCGCTGAAAATTGGCCTGGGCAGAAAAATTTGGTTGAGAGTACCCAGTATTGAAGTGGTTAAAGGCTTAGTGTGCTGAGGACCCTAAGCATAACTGAGCTGGTGTGAGGTGAGAGGGGTTATAGCCCTGGCCTTCAGTTTTTTTGTAGATTTAGTATTTGTCTCCAGTAGAAAGTGGTATATCCAAATGTTGCTTATTATAATCAAAAGTGGTGTCCTTCCATGAGAAATAGATACAAGGCAGTGTCATTGCTGGTGGAGCATATCAATCCAGAAAGAGGGCATTGTCTCAGGAAAATAATACAGCAAAGATGGGGCACAACAGTGAGGAGGGGAGAAATGTGGGCTGGAGTGCCTCTCCTGTACATTATTTTTGCCAAAGTAACCATACATGTTACCTGTAGTTTGCAGAAACTCACCTGAGTATCCGTTAAATGTAAAATTGTCTTTTTATAGGAAATAACATCAAAGTCTGTGGCTTTCCAAATGGAATGATTAAAAAGATCCCCTACTTTCTTCTTTCTGGTAATCACAATTAGATACATTCCTAATAAAGAAAATTGTATATACATTGTAAATATTTTGGAAACACATGTCAAAAAACACTTGATGTTCAGAATATGAGACATATATAAGTAAGTCTTAAAGCCAAAACCTAAGCATGTGCAGTGTAGCAAAAGTATGTAAATCACAAGAGTTGATGAACAAAATACAAATCCTTTGACAGGTATAACAGTAAAACACATAAACGTCAACAGTGTGTTTTGTTGCCTTCAGGGGATTTTATTTTAAAGCTGATCTTCATGTTTCACTTAACTTTAAAATTCTTAATTTGAACCAAGTTGGTCCAAACAAAACTATTTACTCCACTAACAGTTGCAGCGGCTGTGTGCACTGCATTTACTGTATGTAGCCTCAGCTACAGTTAGGTCCATATATATTTGGACACAGGCACAATTGTAGTTTTTTTTTCAAGTATTTACTGAAACATATTCAAGCTATAGTTATATAAAGGATACAGGCTGAAAGTGCACACTCTGAGGGTATGTACATCCGAAGAGTAGCCACCCCCTTTTTCCGAGGGACCAAAAGTAATTTGACAATTGAATCAAAAGCGGTTTCATGGTAGTCCTTCAATATTTCTTCATCAATTAAGCAAGTTAAAGGTCTGGAGTTGATTCTAAGTGTGGTATTCGCATTTGCAATCTATTGCTGTGAACCTACATCATGCATTCAAAGGAGCTGTACATGCACGTGAAATAGGCCATTGTAAGGCTTCAAAAATGAAATAAATCCATCAGAAAGATACTGTAGCAGCAACATTATGAGTGGCCAAATCAACAGTTTGGTACGTTCTGAGCAAAGAAGAACGCACTGGGAAGCTCAGCAACATAAAAAGGCATGGACGTCAACGGAAGACACGGATGATCGCAGGTTCCTCTCTATGGTAAAGAAAAAACCCATTCATAACATCCAAAGTGAAGGACACTCTCCAGGAGGGAGGCGTATCATTGTCAAAGTTTACAATCAAGAGAAGACTTTATGAGTGCAAATACAGAGGGTTCACCACAAGGTGCAAACCATTCATAAGCCTGAAGAATAGAAAAGCCAGATTAGACTTTGCCAAAAAAACATCTAAAAAAGCCAGACCAGTTCTGGAAAAGCATTCTTTTGATGGATGAAACGAAGATTAATCTGTACAAAAATGACGGAAGAAAAAAGTGTGGAGAAGGCTTGGAACAGCTCATGATTCAGAGCACGCGTTATGATCCGCCAGGTGATACCTCTGGCAGCCCACCGGACAGGATTACCCAGAGCGTGGAGTCTAAGGCAACAGAACTCAGGGTACAGGAACACAGGTAGCAGGAAAGACCTTGCGGCAATTTGTGACAGCGCAGGGCATCTTTAAATACCGCGCCCTGCGCTGTCATTGGTTGCCCAGCGTGTACTTGCGGCGCCTACTGCGCATGCGCGAGTCTCCTTCAGCCGCGGCTGGCCGGGACCTAGTGCCCGTATCCCGGCACGAGCCGCCGCGACTGCGCATGTGCTGGGACAGACGCCGCGGCGGACCCTGACATTACAACATCATCTGTAAAACATGGTGGCAGCAGTGTGATGGCATGGGCATGCATGGCTTCCTGTGGCACTGGGTCATTGGTGTTTATTGATGTGACAGAAGACAGAAGCAGCCGGATGAGTTCTGCAGCGTTTAGAGATATACTGTCAGCACAGATTCAGCCAAATGCAGAAAAGTTGATTGGACGGACCTTCACAGTTGATTGGAAAATGGCAAATTACATATTTCCTTGTTAAATGTTGGCCTCACAAAGGTTTAAGAATGCCTCCAAGCCTTGGTTAAAGGGCTATAGGACAAGGTCTGATTACCTTAAATAACAAAGGAATGTGACTATTTGGACAAGGCAGACTACTGCTCTGCTTTATGTTTCCATGGGGGCTGGGTTATCAATTGCTTACACACAAGTCCAGTATACAACACACAGCTAGACTGGAAATATTTGTCTCGACCTAGATGTGTTAAGCATGCGTCTATTCTGATCATTGGCCACGCCATATAATGGAGAGACACGTGGCGGAAACAGCATCTTTATCTATATCTGTCATTACTTGTAATAAATGTTTTACTTATAAGTATTTGTGTGATCTCTCTGTGCACATGTCGAATACATCCCCAAAACCCTAACAAAACAACAGTACAGATGGACAATGATCCAAAACATACTGCAAAAGCAACCCAGGAGCTTTTGAAGGAAAAGAAGTGGAATATTCTGCAAAGGCCGAGTCAATCACCTGATCTCAACCCAATGAGCATGCATTTCACTTGCTGAAGGCAAAACTAAAGGCAGAAAACCCACAAACAAAGAACAACTGAAGACAGCTGCAGTTAGAGCCTGGCAAAGCATCAGAAAGGAGGAAACCCAGTCTTTGGTAATGTCCATGGGTTCCAGACTTCAGGCAGTCATAGCCAGTAAAGGATTCTCAACAAAATATTAAAAATGAACATTTTATTTATGATTTATATTCATTTGTCCAATTACTTTTGATCAATTGAAAAGGGGGGGGGGGGGATTGGCTACTCTTAAAAGCCATAATTCCTAAACCTTTCCTCCAATTTGGACGTACATACCCTCAAATTAAACCTCAGAGTGTGCACTTTCAGCCCATATCCATTATAGAAATATAGCTTGAACATGTATACAGTATATAGCGCTGTGTTCCAACAGCAGGATGAGAACTACACTTTTTGTTTTTCGTGAATGAGTATCGGGACTATGTAACCCATACTCATTTACATGGGGGGGGGGGATCTGGGGGCCCCCTTGTAAGCCCCCTGCCCGCAGACCCCCACAACCAGCCTGGGTTGTGGGGAAGAGGCCCTTGTCCCCATCAACATGGGGACAAAGTGCTTTGGGGGGGAGCCCCCCAAAGCACTGCCCAACGTTGAGGGCATGTGGCCTGGTATGGTTCAGGAGGCAGGGGGGGCACTCGCTCGCCCCCCCCCCCCCCGCCCTCTTTCCTGACCTGCCGGGCTGCATGCTCAGATAAGGGTCCGGTATGGATGTCGTTGGAGATCCCCACGCCATTTTTTTTTTACATTTTGGCGTGGGAGTTCCCCTCAAAATCCATACCAGACCCGAAGGGCTTGGTATGGATGGAAGGGGGACCCCACACTGTTTTTTTTATTTATTATGGTGCTGATTTGTAGATGTAATTACTGCTTTTTTTTTCTTCACTACAGCTCAGAAATTCAGCTGTCACTTCCCCCCCCAAGCTAAAAGAAAGTTTTCTTTTAGTTTATTTCCCCAAGGTAAGAGAAACAATGTTTCCTTTTAGTTTCGTAAAAGAAACAAAGTTTCTGTTAACTCCAGGGAAAGTGATAGCTAATTCTGTCAGCTATAGTGAAGAAAAAAAAAAAGCCGGCAACTGCATTTAAAAATCAGCACTGACATACACTTTGTATTGCAAAAAAAAAATTCGTAAACCGAGGCATTATTTTCAATGGATTTTCATTCGGAAACCGAAAAATTACGTTAACCGAGGAGTTTGTAAACTGAGGTATTACTGTACAGTATATTTGATTCTTTTTAAACAGTGCCCACAGATAAAGGTGAAATACTAGAATAAAGGAAAAAATCAAGCTGAACTTCTCTCTCTTAATTGAAACTGACGATTTTTCATCCTTATGCTGCTAACATTAGCAGTAGTAAATATATAAGAAAGTATATTATAATTTACTGGGTTTAAACTTTTTTTTTTTACATTTCTTCAGTTATTTCCTGGTTTCTAGACCTAGGCAAATGACATTATATACATCCCAGATGCTTTCAGGAGGGTAGGAGGAGGTTTCTCAGCTAAGTAAACCCTCCTGCCTGCATCCATAAGCTAAGGGCAGATTGATTTCAGGAAGTAAATGCTACATGAATCATCTGCCTTACTCAAGATGGCCACAGCCAGAAATGCTAAGAGGTCTTTTTTAAAGTAATTTCTATTTTAATACATATATTGAAAAAAAAATGCTTTTGCACAACTAAAACAAAATAAAATAAAGAAAACATTGGAGATTGGTACAGTGAGAATGTTAGCTCTTGAATAAACCTGTGCAGATGTATAGCTATTGTACAAGACATCTTTGGATGTATATATGTAGATGGAGGTTTGTAGTAGGTAACTGACGGTAAACAAAAGCTGTGTGTTGAAGTTCTTATGACAGAAGAGTATGTTGTGTGTTCTGTAATTTTCTAATAGTTCTGTGGAATGTGTATTAGTATAAGTGCAAGAAAGGGATATGAGGGGGACTTCCAATTAGTGGTTCTCAGCATGGCTTCCTATGACTTTATATAGTTGATCAGCATATACACTCACCAGCCACTTTATTAGGTACACCTGTTCAATTGCTTGGTAACACAAACTGGTAACCAGCCAATCACATGGCAGCAACTCAATGCATTTAAGCATCTAGATGTGGTGAATACAACTTGCTGAACTTCAAAACCGAGCATCAGAATGGGGAAGAAAGGGAATTTAAGTGACTTTGGACATGACATAGTTGTTGGTGCCAGACAGTCTGGTCTGAGTATTTAAAAAATTACTGATCTACTGGGATTTTCACACACAACAATCTCTTGGGTTTGCAGAGAATGGTCTGAAAAAAAGAAAATATCCAGTGAGCGGTAGTGGTGTGGAAGAAAATGCCTTATTGATGTCAGAGATGAATGAGCAGACTGGTTCAGCTGCGATATTCAGATGGTAGGGTCAGAATTTGGTGTACACAACATGAAAGCATGGATCCATCCTGTCTTAGATCAACGGATCAGGCTGGTGGTATTGTAATGCTGTGGGGGATATTTTCTTGGCACTAGCAAGGTGTACCTAATAAAGTGGCCGGTGAGTGTATTTACCATCTTTTTAAATATATTATGTATGTTTTGGGGGCTGTTTGGTTTTTGTGGAAACTGTCTGGTTTATCGTAAAAGTTCTCTGAGATCCTGATTATTTTAATGTGAGAACTCAATAAAGCTGCATGAAAAGTTTTAAACATTTTAGGTGGACAAATATATAAACCTTTTTCTAGTCATAACCCACAAATATTGTTATAAATCAGCAACTTACCAGCAACTAGTCGAATTGTACCTAAAATACCACATATTGGCCTTGTAATTGCTGATGGAGGTATGTCTTTCTTCGCTGCAAAAAAACAAAACAAAAAAAAAAAAAACAGTTTTAGTGGCCACATAATCAATACATTGCCATCAAACTCCTGGTTGAGTGCCAAAGCAGACAAAATTCAGATGTTTGCTAATAGAAACTATGCCAAATGGTTCTAAGAAGCCTTCAGATCCTTGTACGGACCTCAACCCTCAGGGAGCTCCCCTCTACTAGACTCAGATGGTGCAACTCTTATTACTGAGAAGATTCTGATCCTACAGTGTTGGGCTGAGCACTTCCAATCTGTACTGAACCGCCCATCTTCCATTAACAACAAGGTGATCGACAGAATGACCCACAACCACAGCCTGGAAGCCCCACTAACAAAGACTGAAACCCTATAGGCTATCAGCCAGCTGTCCAGTGGCAAGGCCCCAGGATCTGATGCGGGATCCCAGCGGAAGTTTATAAAGATGCCGGTGCAGTGCTTGTCGACAAACTCACTCTGCTGTTCCAGTCCTTCTGGAATAAAGGATCCATTCCTCAGGAACTGAAAGATGCATCCATCGTACACCTCTACAAGAGGAATAGAACCGACAAGTCTGTGATAATCATAAAGGAATATCACTGCTTTCCATCGCAGGCAAGATCCTTGCATGAGTATTGCTGAACCGCCTGACTGACCACCTGGAACAGGGTTTATTACCCGAAACACAGTGCAGTTTCTGCAAACAGCATGGCACTGTAGACAAGAGTAGAACAAGAGTAGAACCGTGAATTGTACACGACCTTCCTGGATCTCAACAAGGCTTTTGACACTGTCAGTCGTGAAGGTCTGTGGTGCATCATGTCGAAGTTTGGATGCCCTGACAGATTCATCCTAATGGTACGTCAGTTCCACGACGGCATGATGGCTCATCTTTTGGACAACGGAGAAGCTTCAGAGGCCTTTCCCGTTACAAACGGCAAAAAGCAAGATTGCGTGCTGGCACCGACCCTGTTCAGCATAATGTTTTCAGCCATGCTGTCAGATGCCTTCCAGAACAGTTCCTTGGGAGTTAGCCTGAGATACAGGACCGATGGGAAACTGTTCAACCTGAGAAGACTCCAGGCTATCACCAAGGTAAAGGAGACTGTGCTACGAGACCTCCTTTTTGCTGATGACTGGAATGCTGGATCAGAGCAGAAAATGCAAGCTAGTGTGGACAAATTTGCAGCAGCATGTGCCAACTTCAGCCTCCTCATCAGCACAAAGACTAAAGTGATGCATCAGCCAGCTCCAAAAGCCCAACACCAAGAGCCTACCATCACAGTGAAGGGACAAAAGCTGCAAGCAGTGGACCAATTTGTGTGGGATCACCGTGGAATAAGCCTTGCCAAAAAGCTCAAAGTCTACAGAGCAGTAGTGCTAACTACCCTGATGTATGCCAGTGAGACTTGAACTTTATACAGAAGGCATGCTAGGCAATTGAACCACTTCCACATGACCTGACTCCGCAGACTTTTGAGGATCTGTTGGCAAGACAAGGTACCAGACACAGAAGTCCTCTCCAGAGCAGGCCTGCCATCATATCACACCCTGCTGATGAAAGCCCAGACACACTGGGCAGGTCATGTTGCAAGGATGCCAGACCATGGCATCCCTAAACAGCTCCTCTATGGTGAGCTGTCTCAAGGAAAGCGATCTCACGGGGGACAAAAGAAGTGATACAAAGACACATTGAAAGCCTCCTTCAAGTCCCTGGATATTGACATCGCCTCTTGTGAAATCCTGGTACAAAGATCGATTGACATGGCGCATGTTGATCCACCAAGGCTGCTAGACATTTGAGGAGAGAAGAACAACCTTAGCACAAGAGAAGAGAGCACTCTGCAAAGCCAGAGCTGAAAATGCTGCAACAGTGGAGCCCACATATGTTTGCCCGACATGTGACAGAACATTTCCTGGCCGTACAGGCCTTACCAGCCACCTACGGACGCACTGTGGACAGCCCACTACCTGTTAGATGTCAAGGTCCTCTTCGAACACGATGGACGATCACTATGATTTAAAAAGGAGCCAAACAACTGTTAAAACAAATGGCTTCATATGATCACTATTGTTAAATAAAAAACAGTTTTTTGGCTTGATCAGTCATATTTTCGATATCAATGCCAAAATTTCACAATTTCTGCCAGGGTATGCAAACACAAGTGTAAATAATTCTAATGAAACCAGAAAGTCAATTATGACCAGTTCGTACTGCTTAAAATGTGTTAAACACAAAGACATTAACATGCATATGCACAGTGGTGTATTTAAGTTTTGTGGTGACCCAGGCAACACAAAAAATGGGCCCCCCCCTCCCTGGCAGAGAGAGCCCGACACCGACCAGCATCAGACCCCCACAGAGGGAGCCCGACACTGACCAACACCAGACCCCCCATGGAGAGAGCCTGACAGTGACCAACAACACCTCTGCCCTGTCCCCCACCTGAGAGAGCCTTCCACTAACCCTCCCCCCCCCCCCCCCCGGCAACAGAGAGAAAGAAACTCACCTTGACAGCTCTGGCCATCCCCAAAAATGACAGCTGGGCTCTGTATACACCATCAATCAGCCCGCAGCCTATAACGCATCCCACCTGGTCCACATGCCACATATGTCTCTTCTTCCAGGGGCCAGTGCTGCCCCCCTAAAAAAATGACGCCCTAGGCAAATGCCTTGCTTGCCTTGTGGTAAATACACCCCTGCATACGCATCGTATTTTTTTACAATTATTTCACAGGTACTTTACAAGCACAAATGTGCCTGTTCCAGATTGAGCAAGGTTGGGAATATTACAAACATTGATAAACAAGTGTCTAAGCAGCCATTATGTGCAGAGGGGGTGTGCAGTGGATATAACTGCAGGAAATATCCGATGCAGAGTACAGGGCATGACAGCAAACAATATGTGTAAGAGAGGAGTGCAGAGGATATGATAGAGGACAGAATGTACAGAAGAGTGTGGAGATTACAGCAGCTAACCGTGTGTATTAGAAAGGAGTCTTGACAGTACAAGAGTACAATCCCACTTCCATAACAGTTGGGACGCAGAGTAATATCTACATAAAAAAAATGCAATGATTTGAAAATCTCATAAACCCATATTTTATTCACAATAGAAAACAGAAAACATATCAAATATTTAAACTGAAAAAAATTTACCATTTTAAGAAAAAATAAGGACATTTTTTAAATTGATGCAGCAACATGTCTCAAAAATTTGGACAGGGCCATGTTTAGCACTGTGTAGTACCCCTTCTTCTAACACTACTCTGGAAATGTCTGGAATTGAGGAGACCAGCTGCTGGAGTTTTGGGAGAGGAATGTTGTCCCGATCTTCCCTGATATAGGAGTCTAACTGCTCAACACCTGGGTCTTCTTTGTCATATTTTTTGTTTCAAGACGTGCCAGATATTTTCATTTGGTGAAAGAATTGGACTGCAGGCAGTCCAGTTAAGCACCTGAACTCTTCTGCTACCAAGGCATGCTGTTATCATAGATGCAGTGTGCAGTTTAGCACTGTCCTGCTAAAATATGCAATGCCTTCCCTGAAAAAGATGATATGCAAGGCCTTTCCATTAAAATGACAATATGCAAGACCTTCCCTTAAAAAGACATTGCCTAGATGGCAGCATATGCTGCTCAAAAACCTGGATATATCTTTCAGCACTAACCCTTTCCAGTGCAATGCAATGTGTAAAAAAATAAATAAATAAAAATCCCTGATCACTCCCTCAGAGTTACTGTTATGACATTGAACTACTCTGATTAAGCTATTTTTGAAAAAAATACTGAGAAATTGAATAAAACATTTTTTTTTAAGGTTTTTACTTTTAACTACTTGCTGGCCAACTGACCACAATGTGAGAGCGAGTGATGGCTCTGGGCAAAGCGACGTACCCGTACATTGCTTTCTATTTCCGGGTGTGAGCGTGCATGCGTGTGCCCCCCCCCCCCCGTCAGTACAGGGAGAGAACAGAGAACACCACTCTGTGAGTAAAAGCACTACATTTTACACACACAGATTAGATTAGCACATTTAACACTTTGATTGCCCCTCTTAACCCTTTGATCACCCCGTCACCCAGACAGTGCCATTAGTGCAGTGTCAGTATACAGAATGTTTCACTGATCCCTGTATTACTGCCCCTAGCGACATCAGATAACGTCAGTGTCTGTAAGCTCCCCTCCCAGCCAGGGTAAGCTAGCGTTAGATTGCCCGCACACTATTGCACTCATGCTATAGGTAGCTGTTCAACCCCATTACTAGTATAGTGTTTGTACAGATCAATATATTGATCACGAACAGAACTATACTAGTGCCTCCTTAGTATAGTGTCTCCAAAAACGCAGTGTTAGCAGGATCAGCCCAGTTCACTGCCAGCACTAGCGTTTAGCCCCCTCCGCTGTTTTTCAAGATATGTATAAATTGATTGCGGTCCAAGGCAATTTTTATTTATATATATATATTATATATATATATATATACACACACACATACACACATATACATACACACACATACATATATACACACACACACACACACCTATATATCGCCGCCCCCACCCAAATTCAGCTTTTGCCGGATAATTTGCACGGAAAACTATCAAGTTTCCGAATGTAATCCTTTTTTGGGACTAACCCTTAGCATAGGCATTACAAAAAGGAACGAATTGTGGTCATATTGGTCCACAGACTGAATCATCATTTCATGTAAAAGCAATCTTAGTGGCTAATTAGCTGCTGGATCGCTTTTACAAGCCCCCACTCCCGTCGCCTTCCACGGCTTTCTCGTCCCACAAGGGAACCCGAGAATGCAGCGTCAGTTCAGCCGGCTGACCATAGAGCTGATGGGAGACCAGAATGGCACCAATCATCTCTATGGTCTACGAAACTGGAAGCTACGGGCATTTCATCATTTTGGTTTCGATGGATGTAAACAGCGTCACTTTTAAATTGGGTGAGCATCTGATCACATCGATCTTGGTGTGATCAGATGCTTTAAGGGCAGAGGAGAGATCAAGAGTCTAATAGACACCAGATTTCTCAGAATGGAAAAAAAAGGAAAAAAGAGAACCTGTCATTGGCTATTGCTATCACAGGGGATATTTACATTCCCTATGATAACAATAAAAGTGATCCAAAAAAAAAAAAAAAAAAAACACATTCACACAAACCAATTAATATACACGTAATGGGATTTTTGTTTTTACCAAAGACATGTAGCAGAATACATTTTAGCCTAAATGTATGACTAAATTTGAGTTTGATATTTTTTTAGAAGTAGAAAATATTGTTCTTTTCAAAATTTTTGGTATTTTTTTCATTTAAAAATCACAAAAAATAAAAAGAAACCTAGTGGTGATCAAATACACCAAAAAACAGCTCTATTTGTGCGAAAAAAAGTACATATATTTTGGTACAGTGTTGCATGACTACGCAATTACCAGTTAAAATAGCGCAGTGCCAAATAGTAAAAAATGGCCTGATCAGGAAGAGGGGACAACATTCTGGAGCTGAAGTGGTTAAAGCGTTACTAAACCAGCAACAGTAAAATCAGTCTGCAAATGCAATAAAGCATGCTTGTTATACTCAATGTGGAACCTAAGGGGTTAATCCTCCACACTGTAAAAAGGCTGCTTGATTCCGTCTTCTCTGATCCTTCCCATCTTTTACAGTACCCAATCCATCTGCTCATAGTACAGAGCTCTAGGAGTCACTCTGCACATGCTCAGTTTAGTGTGTTTGGCTAGAGTTTTTTTATTCTTTAGGAGGGTGCATGTGATCAGGCCATGCCAATCAGCACTGTCCAGGCAGAGGGTCAGGGGTTATGCAGCCTAATAGGACAGTCAGAGGAGAATAAAAACTCCTCCTACAAGCTCAGCTGGACACCGATAGAAGTCACAAGACTGCTATATACTGCTGATGAGGAAAGATATTTAGCAGTTTATATTTACTAAAATAATTGCATTTCCATATTGTGTGTGTACTGTGGGAGACCTGATAGAGTGAATGCAGGGTCCTCGGTTTAGCAACACTTGCATTTTTGTATGGCACAGCAAACTGTGATCATAGGCATTGATGTCCATCACAGAATCAGCCACGATTTTAATGCAGTGCCATCTGAGCAGCCGAAAATCACTGGCATCCAATAATGCATTTCAGACTTGTTCCGTGAGCACAAAGATTTCTTCAGATTCTCAGAATCCTTTGATAAGATTATGTACTGTAAATGATGATATACTTAAATTCTTTGAAATTTTATGTTGAGGAATATTATTCTGAATTTGTTTGGCAATTTTTAAATGCATCTTTTGACAGATTGGTGAACCTATGCTCATCTTTACTTCTGAGAAACTCTGACTCTCTAAGA
>CATNWA010002726.1:0-20717 GCA_951230385.1 Staurois parvus
TGGTATATAACAGGTGTAACAGGTGCTTTTGGTACCAAATATCTCGCTTCTTTTTTATTTAAAAAACCTTCTTTTTCACCTCTTTTCACTAATTTCATTAATTTATTTTTATAGCTTTTTATAGGGTTACCCCTCAATTTCTCATAGGTATTTTCATCACCCACCAATCTATTCAGTTCTTCATAATAATCATTCCTATTCAACACCACCACCCCTCCCCCTTTATCCGCTGATCTTATTACAATATTATTATTTTTTTTTCTAATTGTTGGATTCCTCTGATTAAATCATGCTTCATCCTCTTATTTGGAACGGATAGTACCTCTAAATCATATTCTACCATCTTTTTGAATGTATCTATACAGCAATTATTTCCCACTTTTGGGTTGAACACAGACTTGTTCCTCAAATTAGTGTGCTTATAAACCCCTTCATTCCCATCATTACTCATTATTCCACCCTTATGAGAATCAATAACATTCTGTTTGAAATTTTTACTCCAATACTTTTTTAAATTTAAATTTTCTAATAAATCTATGAAGATCTATATACGTCTCCAATTTATTTAATTTTTTATCGGGTGCATACTTCAAACCTAATGCTAAGACCCTCAATTCTTCCTCTTTTTAAAATATAATCACTTAAATTGAAAATTCCTTTATTTACATTGACCTTTTCCTTTTTCCTTTTACCTCCTCTACATCCCCTGTATTTCTTCCTCCCCAATAAGGATCCTGATAGTTTGGGTCCTGGTAGTTTTGATAATTTTGATAATTTGGAGGTGGTTTCCATCCACCCCTCCCCCCTCTGTTTGGGTGATACTGGCCCCCTCTCCCTCTCCAATTGTAAGCTCCCCTTTGGTTCCCCCCTCTCCATGGCGGTCCCACAAAACCTCCTCTTGGAAAAACCTTTCCCTCATTTTGATAATTATATGGGGATCCCATTAGAGGTCCAAATCTATTATATGTGGGCACCCCATAGTTAGAAGATGGATTCTCATCTATGTTCTTTCTGGGGGAAGAATTCTTTTGGACATTTTGTATGGTGGAGCCTACACTGAAGGTGAGGATTCCTATAGAGTGGATACGAAAGAGGGTTTAGGATCCCATATAAATTCCTAAAAGGCGTTTCATTCACCTAAATTTGGTGAGTGCATTTGATGTTGGTTTGCACGGGTGGAAGGTGGAAGTTTTTTCTTTACATTAGAAGAAGAATTTGTGATTTTTTTGCACAAAAAATATTTTTTTTTGAGATTTCTGAACTTTTGTTGTCTATTAACTATGATGGACTTTCACTATTAATATAATTTTCTATATATGTTTGCACTTTATGTATTGATTTGATATAGAGGTCTATGTTTGCGCTGTTTATTTATATTTATCAAAAATATAGAAAGCTCGGTGCTATCCATGAGGAGCAACAAAGGTACCACTCAAAGGTAGCCAACGCATAGGAAAATAACTCCGTGGATTGGGAGAGGCACATGTGCAAGTGTAGTCTGGGTGTGAGATTAGGTTGCCTATGGACAGAGGAATAAACGTATGTGTAGACAGAAAAAGGAAAAATGAAGTAGAGAAGATGTGAAAAACAGGAAAGACAGAAATGGCAGGTACAGGGCACAATGAGAAAGGAGTCGGGAGGGGATAAAAAATGGTGAGGAGCTGGAAAGCCAAAGAAGAAAGAAAAAAAAAAAAAAGGGGGGGTAAGGGTCAAAGGGGAAGGAGACTAAGGGGGGGGGGGGGTATGGATAGACATGTCATATGGGTGGAAGCTCCAAGGACACAGCTGGTGTGCTCATCCCCAAGGGGATAGAGACATAAATCAGACAATCGGGCACCAGGGAAAAGGAGTGTCTCACTCCCTGATCGGTGAAAGGGATGTAATAGAAAAGTGTTAACGACAGCCTAGCAAGGGTTGAGGGAGTCAGTACAATACAGAGTGTAATATAAAGCCACAGGTCTGGCTCAGAGTCAGGTAGAAAGACCCATGAGGGATTGGTATTCGGGGGTCGTTTGGAAGTGAATCCAACACGACCAAATATGGGAAAATTTAGTCGGGTGATCTTGGGAGGAAGCAATCAGCTCCTCCATCTCTGCAATTCTTCCTAGACGAGTGAACCAATCTTTTATTGAGGGGGGGGGTGAGTAGATCTCCATAGCACAGGAAGGCAGAGTCTAACAGCATTAATCATATGCATAGCTAATGATTGGAAGTATAGACGTTTGGGGAGCGGTGTATGGTGGAGGAGAAATTGGGCCGGGGATAAATCGAGAGGTAAAGTGGACACTGACGAGGTTATACGGTGGACTTCCTGCCAGAAGGGCAGGACGCTAGGACAGGACCACCAAATATGGAGAAAGGACCCATCAGGTGCTCCACATCTCCAACAGTTATTGGGTAGAGAAGGGTTAAAACGATGAGTTCTGGATGGGGTAATGTACCAACGGGAAGCTAGCTTGTATTCGTTTTCTTGGGTCGATACATTCAGCGAACATTTGTGGGAGTATGTAAAAATTTGGTCCCAATCTGAGGAAGAAAAATCTATATCAAGGTCTCTCCTCCAAGCCCGGCAAGCGGGGGGGAGCGAGTTAGGATTCCCATCACTGGTTAGAAGGAGGTACATGGATGAGATTAGATGCCGCTGGGGTTCAGCTTTAGAATAAATTGATTCAAAGGGGGTGAGAGGACGAGTCCATTTCTGGCGGTGAGCAGAGGATGTGAGAAAATGCCTGATTTGAAGGTAGGCCCAAAAGGGGAAGGTACGATCTTTCATGGAGCTCGCCAAAGAGGAGTAGGATTTATTTGGCCTTTATGAAAAAAGTGTTCCGCTTTCACCTGGTCATGCGGCCAGTGTTCCGACAGGAAGGCCTTGTGCATGCCCGGAGGAAAGTCCGGGTTTAAGCAAAGGGAGGTTAAAGGGTTGGGGGCATCCGAGATGGAGGCCGACTTGCATGTCAAGCGGAAGATGCTCAAGGTAGGACCAATCAGTGGATGAGTGAGAAGGACCTGGGGGGTATGTTTCATCATGAGCCACGGGATCGAAGCTATAGGAGAAGGAGAGAAGGAGTTTTCTAGATGCACCCAGTCTTTGGTATTCGAATGAATATTCCAATCTATAATTCTGCAAAGATGACAGGCCCAATGATATGGCCTGAGGTCTGGGAGCCCAATCCCACCCCTGGATTTGGGGGGAGAACCAATTGGCAGAAAGATATGCGCGGGCGCTTGTGGTTCCAAAGGAAGCACAGTCTCCTACATGAAGCAAAAAAGGCGGGTGGCAATTGAATAGGTAATGTTTGAAATAGATAGAGGAGGCGGGGGGGAGAATGTTCATTTTTAGTATAGCAGCTTTGCCGAACCAGGAAAAGCATGGGCGATGCCATTTAGTGAGATCTTCCTGAATGGATTTAAGTGCTGGGATAAAGTTTTTGACGTAAAGGTCAGAGAGGTCGCACGTAAGCTGAATGCCCAGGTAAGTGAGGGTCTCACTTTCCCATCTAAACGGGCACTGCGATCGGCAAAATGAGACTACGTCAGAAGGGAGGGTGACATTGAGGGCGTATGACTTTGAATGGTTGATTTTAAGGTTCGACATGTATTGAAAAAGTGAGAAATCTTTAAGCAAATTGGGCAAGGTGGTCCGAGGTTCCGTTAGAAACAGCAAAATGTTATCCGCATAGGCGGCGAGTTTATACTCTTGGGCCGGTGCAGAAACGCCCTTAATATCTGGGTTAGAATGGAGTTTACGCAGCAGTGGCTCTAATGATAGTAATCCTCCAGCTTTCTAACTGAAAGCCAGTACAGAGGTACAAGCTGAAAGCTGGAAGGGAAGTGTGCAGGAGCCCGACATTTCACCCATGATCAACTGATTGCTTTGTGGGCTCCCGTAGGAAACATAGTACACGTATGTTTTTTTCTGCAAATGTATGTGTGTTTATTATTCTTTTCCTGAAAGGTGACCTTATTCTTTATTTGTTTTTTAGTACCAAGGCAAAAATGAGGATAATTCTACATAGTGACCGCTTTAAACATGTTTAATAAAAATCTCATTACAGTTAAACACCATTCTATAATATAGTGTACTATCTCTTCAGTGCGCTCAAGTAACTTACTGTAGTTTAATAGAGCAATAGGTCATCAGTGGCTGGCTTACAGTATATAAAGTACTTGAGGCTATTTCCCAGTTCCTGTTTTGCATTATGACATCAACCATAAAGTCTGCTCGGTGTGTTACATCACCAATTACATACTATATCTTCCTTAGGGGAATTAAGAAGCGGATAACGGCATTCTGCTTTTATAGCTACTGATAACTAGAGATATCATCAGCCATTGAAGCACAGACAGGCTGTTCTCCCAGCACATAAAAGCAATACAATGAAACTAAAAAAAGGAGTGCTTTCAAGCTTCAAGAGGAAGAAAAATAGGGAATACTCACTCATCCAATATGGTCAGGAGGAAGAAGAGACACCTCAGAAATCCTGGTGACAAAAAGTGAGTAAGAGCTATTACAGGAGCTCTATTGAAAAGCCAGCAGCGGGTATTAATCCCAAAAACATCGTTGATAGATGGCGATACTCCGACCCTTGATAGCTGGCGATACTCCGACCCTCGATTCCACTCCAGCCTCGCTCTCAAGCAATATGAGCATACAAAATATATAAGAACCATGGTGCAGTATATCCCCATATAAAATGTATTTAAGAAATATAAATTGCACTCACATTTGGTTAAAAGCAAATAAGCATCAAACAATACTTGGGCTGCAGCAATCCCAATTCATTATGACATTCATTCTGGCTGGTGGCCACTTACCGTGGTGATGTCATGTTAGGCTCCACCTTAGCATGGTGATGTCATGTTAGGCTCCATCCAACGCATTTTATCATATGTTTGATGTTGTCCAAACAAGGGGCATGGCCAAATGACATTCACCACTAGATAGATAGATAGATAGATAGATAGATAGATAGATAGATAGATAGAAAGACATTACAAATGACAGGAGAGCCCTCCCTCTATACATGCTGCCAACAGGAAATCAGCAACCAGACTCCAATAATGGACTAGCAACCACTCCATCTTGTGGAAAAATGGTTAATGCACCCAAAATTTATATAAATACAAAAGTAAAAACATAATTGCCCAATTATACAAAATGCTTAATTCATCCCCCTACACCTTACCCATTGTACATAGCTAATAAAATTATATAAAAAATGCAATATTCTATAAAAAATATATATATTATATATATATATATATATATAATGTAAAAAATATATAAGGACAGGGCAAAGTTCCACAGCATAAAACTGACCATGCTGGGATAGTTGAGCTTTTATGCTTAGTGCGGTTAGTTTGCAAAAGAACTAAAACACTCTCATATAGTATACGTATTAATTTTATATCTACTGTATAAGTTTAGCTGCTGCCTGGAGTTAAGCTTTAACCCCTAATGTGTATCTAAACTTAGAAAAAAAGGGATTTAATTACTCTGTTTCCCACAAAACAAAAATATTACTGGCATTTATTTCATTAGACATCACCATGTGCAATAAAGATATTGAAATCCTGTTTATTATGCAAAGCATGTACAGTCCCCTCCACACAGTGTGGCTTCCTGCTTTGTGCTGGCTGTGGTATCATTGTCAGTAGAGATGAGCAAATCGAACATGACGAAGTGGAATTCGTTCCGAAGATTTGGAAAAATTCTATTCGCGACGAATCCGAAGATTAGCAAACTTCGGATGCACGAATCGAATTTTCCCAAAAATGGCGGCGACATGTGTGGCGACGGAGAAAATGGACAGAGAAGATGGGGCGGGGGGATCTCTGGGAAGGCGCGCAGACAAGGCGCGCTGACCCATAATGCATTCATGACATGTGATCGCATTAGCCAATCAGCAGCCAGCCAGCACTGTGTAATGGAGGAGCTATAAATCGCGGCCATCTTAGAATTCTCCATTAGCCTCCGGTCATTCAAGAGAGACAGACCTGTGTGTATTAAGGGACAGAGTTAGGGCCACAGAGACTTTAGGGCCACAGAATCGTTACTCAGGGACACAGAATCGTTACTCAGGGACACAGAATCGTTTACTCATGGGACACAGAATCGTTACTCAGGGACATAGAATCGTTACTTAGGGCCACAGCTATCAAAGAATCGAAAATTTAAAGTGATCCTAAATCCATATACACGCCGGGTGGCGGTAATATTTTTTGGGTGATTAGTGCATTCCAGTGACATAAACGTACAGTTTCCAGCCAACGGCAAGCTGCAATTGACCGATTGTGCTAAATAAACTGACTTTCTGCTTCACAACCACTATTGTACGTTCAAAGAGTTAGATCCATTTACACGCCGGGTGGCGGTAATATTTTTTGGGTGATTAGTGCATTCCAGTGACATAAACGTACAGTTTCCAGCCAACGGCAAGCTGCAATTGACCGATTGTGCTAAATAAACTGACTTTCTGCTTCACAACCACTATTGTACGTTCAAAGAGTTAAATCCATTTACACGCCGGCTGGCGGTAATATTTTTTTTGGGTGATTAGTGCATTCCAGTGACATAAACGTACAGTTTCCAGCCAACGGCAAGCTGCAATTGACCGATTGTGCTAAATAAACTGACTTTCTGCTTCACAACCACTATTGTACGTTCAAAGAGTTAAATCCATTTACACGCCGGCTGGCGGTAATATTTTTTGGGTGATTAGTGCATTCCAGTGACATAAACGTTTCCAGCCAACGGCAAGCTGCAATTGACCGATTGTGCTAAATAAACTGACTTTCTGCTTCACAACCACTATTGTACGTTCAAAGAGTTAAATCCATTTACACGCCGGCTGGCGGTAATATTTTTTGGGTGATTAGTGCATTCCAGTGACATAAACGTACAGTTTCCAGCCAACGGCAAGCTGCAATTGACCGATTGTGTACAATAAACTGACTTTCTGCTTCACAACCACTATTGTACGTTCAAAAGAGTTAAATCCATTTACACGCCGGTGGCGGTAATATTTTTTGGGTGATTAGTGCATTCCAGTGACATAAACGTACAGTTTCCAGCCAACGGCAAGCTGCAATTGACCGATTGTGCTAAATAAACTGACTTTCTGCTTCACAACCACTATTGTACGTTCAAAGAGTTAAATCCGGTTTTATTTTTGGGGTGCTTATTGAATTAAAGAGTATGTCAGACAACACGCAGAGGAGTGGCAGAGGAGGCAATGTTTCAGGAGCGAGCAGACGTGGCAGCAGAGGAAGGGGTCGAGGCAGCACTAGTCGCAGCCAGAGGCCAGTGCTCCCGGTGTCATCCAGCGGTCGTGTCTCCACCGACAACCCTGCCGTCATCGATTGGTTGACTCGGTCGTCTTCCTCTTCCCAGGTCACCTCTGACACCTACAGCCAACGGTCGGTGGGTACGTCAGACACAACCGTTAGTTGGCATGGCCCGGGAGCAAGCCCACTGAAATCACGTGTCCTCGACCTGCCCCTGTCCTTTGGTGTTCCCTCACCAAGCGAAGTATCGCATGCTGTGGGCTCAGCCCCACTGTACAGTGAGGAAGAGCTAACAGAGGGCGGTCAGGAACGGGGGGAGACATCCGCCTCTTCAGCAGCCAGGCGAAGAAGTACTGGCGAGGAGAGTGGCTCGGTAGCCGGTCTAGAGACAGGTCTGTCTCCTGACCCACACGCAGCCGAGGGGGCTAGTAGTGACGCGGAGACCCTAATTGATGATGATGATGAGGCTGATCGCACTTGGCAGCCTCGTCGTCATCAGGCTATTGCTTCCGCATCATCAGGAGAAGAGGGTGCCAGCTTGCCAGCGAGCAAAACAGTCGGTGGGTTGCCCAGGAGGCAGCAGGGTCGCAGCAGTGTCAGTGGAGCCAAACGGCCACGGAGTAGAGCACCAGCTCCACTGCAGCAGCCTACCACCACGGCCAGTAGTGGTGCCGGTGTGCACGGAGGAAGTAGCAGTCAGCCAGTGAGGAGTAGCGGGGGCAAAGTTTCCTACTCGGCGGTGTGGCAATTTTTCGTCAAGCCGCCCGAGGAAGTAAACGTAGCCGTATGTCGACTATGTGGCCAGAAAGTCAAGCGTGGCCAGGGGGCCAATGTTGGGACTACAGCGTTGCGTCAGCATATGCAGCGTCGCCATTCGGTGGCCTGGGAAAACCGTGATAAAGATACGGCGGTTCTGCCTGCCCCAGCCCCCGCTCCATCACCCGCTCCGTACTTGCTCCGTCACCCGACGTCAATCGCCCTCTATCAGCCAGTCAAGGCTCCAACACCTCTGCTGAGGGGAGTTGTCGCTCGTTGGCATCTTCCGCTCGTTCAGATGCTCCTTCTCCTGCTACTCCTCTTCACGGATTCCGTCAGCAGTCTTTCTTGGAATCCGTTTCCAAGAGACAACAGTTTGCGAGCACGCACCCGACGGTGCAGAAGCTGAACGTCCTCCTGTCCAAGTTGCTGGTGCTGCAGTCCCTCCCTTTCCAAGTGGTGGACTCAGCACCTTTCCGAGAAATGATGGCTTGTGCCGAGCCGCGGTGGAGAGTGCCAAGCCGGCATTTCTTCGCCAAAAAGGCAGTGCCAGCCCTGCATTCACATGTAGAAGAGATGGTGGGCCAGTCTTTGAGCATGTCGGTCTCTGCCAAAGTGCACGGCAGCGCCGACGTGTGGAGCTGTAACTACGGTCAGGGACAGTACATGTCATTTACGGCCCACTGGGTGACGTGGTGGTGCCGGCACAGCCGCACCAGCAACTTGGACAGGTCACGCCGCTTTTGCCTCCACGTTTGCACGTCCTTGGTCCAGCAAAGATGTCCGCCTCTACCACCTCTTCTTCCGCCGTGTCCTCAGCCGCCCCCCCCCGTGCCAAGTCCCATTACCCGACCGGCATATCACATGTGCAGGGCGCAACGGTGTCACGCTGTGCTGCACCTGGTATGCCTTGGCGAACGTAGTCACACAGGGGAGGAACTTCTGAGTGTAATGAACAGAGAAATCGACAGATGGCTGTCTCCGCGCAAACTGAAAATCGGAACCATGTTGACCGACAACGGAAAGAACATGGTGTCTGCTCTGCGTCAAGGAAGGTTGTGCCATGCGCCATGCATGGCTCACGTGTTCAATCTGGTTGTCAAGCGGTTCCTAAAATCCACCATCCCACTGCAAGACATCCTTAAAATGTCACGTAAACTTTGCATGCATTTCAGCCATTCCTACACCGCAAAGCACACCCTCCTTGAGCTGCAGCGGCAGAACGGAATTCCACAGCATCGCCTGATCTGCGACGTTGCAACAAGGTGGAATTCAACCCTACATATGTTAGACCGCCTTTACGAACAGCGAAAGGCCATCACCGATTTCCTGATGTTACAAGCGGATAAAGGTACTCCCCTGTGTAACTTAGATGTCAGCCATTGGCAGCTCATGCGTGACACCTGCCGCTTGCTCAGGCCCTTTGAGGAGGCCACGCTATTCGTGAGTCGGCAGGACTATGGGATGAACGACGTCATTCCTCTGTTGCACGTCCTGGAACAAATGCTGTTAACAATGGCTGGTCAGGGTGCGGTAGACGTGGCGCACAGATCTCAACGCCACATGACCCCTGTGGGGGCAGGACAGGAAGAAGAGGAGGAGGTAGAGGAGGACATTGGTGCTCAGGAATTATTGAGTGAAATGGGTGGTTTTTCCACTCAGCGGACAGGAGTGGAGGAGCAGGAGGAGCATCTGGTAGAGGAGGAGGAGGAGACAGAGGACCCAGACGCACCGTGGCAGTATGCTGTGGAGATGGAGGCAGGGAGTCCCTCGCATTCCTTGGCACAAATGGCCCATAGCATGCTCGGTTGCTTGCGTAGCGACAGCCGAATAATAACCATCAGACAGAGGGATGACTTTTGGCTGTCCACCTTGTTGGACCCTCGCTACCGTTCAAAAATGGTGGCCTTTTTCACACCTGCTGAGAGGGAGGCCAAAATAAAGTACTATAAAAACCACCTATGTAGTCAGTTGGTCTCTGCCTTTCTGCGCCAACGTCCATCCTCAGACACTGGGGCCCTGTGCGCTCGCGTTCCGCTGCCATGGCAGCAGGGGGGAGGGGTGGGGTGGTAGGAGCAGTGGCAGCTCCACCAGCAGCGGCTGCCTCAGTCTGCAGTCGATGATGAGTAGCTTTCTTCACCAGCGCAGTGAGGAAACTACTAACCAGCCGCAGCAGCAGCAGCATCAGGTGGACCTGGAGCAGGACCTCAAACAACAGGCTTGGGCCTACTTGGACAGCACCCTGCCAACCGAGGTAGACAATCCCCTTGACTACTGGGCAACGAAACTTGACCTTTGGCCCCAACTAGCTGAATTTGCCCTTGAAAGGCTGTCATGCCCGGCCAGTAGCGTGGCATCGGAGCGCGTGTTTAGTGCGGCAGGAGGTATTGTAACTCCGCGGAGGACACGACTGTCCACCCAAAGTGTGGAGAGACTCACGTTTGTGAAAATGAATCAGGCGTGGATTAGTCTGGATTTCAAACCACCAGTTCCTGACACAACTGACTAAATCCGCCATGAATCATGCCCCAAACATGTTATTAGGGACAAATGGAAGACCTCCACCTGATCCGTACATTTTGTATATATATTTTATTGAGAGGCTGCTGGTCGGCCGACTCATGTTTTGCACATTTTTAATGACTTATACTCTGCAGGTCGGGCCCCTCATGAATTGGGGTTAAATTATTTAAATTATTTATACTTCGCTGGACGACCGTCACATGAATTGAACCTTTTTAATGACTTATACTCTGCTGGTCGGGCCCCTCATGAATTGGTGTTTTTAAATTATTTATACGTCGCTGGACGACTGTCACATGAATTTAAACTTTTTAATTATTTATAGTCGACCAGTTCCAGACCGATGGAATAGCAATTTTTTTAAATATTTATTTGACACGTGTTGTCCATCTCATCAATGAGGTGGACTGTTTATTTATTGGCCACGGTTTGGCCCCCTCCTGTTTCTTACATTGTTAACTTGTTGTATCGGTCACGGTTTGGCCACATGTTTGGTTGTCTTGTTAAGATTTTCTGTAATGTACACAGTTACGCTTGACTTGTCGACTTTCCACAATCTACTAAGGTATAGCATCGCATCAGTTTTTTTTTTTTTTTTTTTTTTTTTGGTCTAAACCATTTCTTATAATGTCAATTTGTAGGATACGCCGCTGTAAGGCGACCTACTTTTTTGTCACTGTGTAGACATCTATTTATAGGCCGATGTTTGGCCAGAAAGATATATTTAGTAATAACCTAGCCGTTCAAGCCGCTCACTGAACACCTCGGGAATTGCTTTGTATATCTGTCGCCTTAGGGGCCGCTGTCTGGCGACATAATTTTTTGTCACTGTGTAGACATCTATTTATAGGCCGATGTTTGGCCACAAAAATATATTTAGTAATAACCTAGCCGTTCAGGCCGCTCCCTGAACACCTCGGGAATTGCTTTGTATATCTGTCGCCTTAGAGGCCGCTGTCTGAACAGCTCATGAATTGCTTTCTATATGTGTCGCCTTTGAGGCCGCTGGCTGGACAGCTGATGAATTGATTTGTATATATGTACTTATTGTCCGCTGTCCGGACAGCTCATGAATTACTTTTTGTATATAGCCTTCCAAACCACTCTCAGAATAAGTCATGATATTCATGCTGTGTATAGCCTTATAGGCCAATGGTCAATCAAGTCATGATTGTTATAGTGTGTATAGCCTTATAGGCCGCTGTCTTTACAACTTTATAATTCCATGCAGTATATAGCCCTATCGGCCACTTTCTGGCATCCAGTTGCTGTAGCCCCCATCACCACACTGTGCCACGGGCCCCTGTACCGCCTTCTCATACTGCTGCCAGATCCATCCTCTGCCATGTGCGTCTTTGTCGTCTGCTCACGCTGCTGGGTTCCAGTTTTAAACCTAGGCCTGTGTATGGCTTCCGAATACTGCTGCCTCCACCGCCACCCTGCGCCATGTGCCTCTGTCGTCTGCTCACGCTGCTGACGGCTTCCGCTTTTTAACCTAGGCCTGTGTATGGCTTCCGAATACTGCTGCCTCCACCGCCACCCCCCTGCTGCCATGCGCCTCTGTCGTCTGCTCACGCTGCTGACGGCTTCCGCTTTTTAAACTAGTCCTGTGTATGTCTTCCGAATACTGCTGCCTCCACCGCCACCCTGCGCCATGTGCCACTTTCGGGTCTCCTCACACTGCTGCCAGGTCCATACTGATTCATGGCCCCCTGTACCGGCTCCTCATGAACGTGGTTCAGCGGGTTTGCATCACTTAACGGCAAATCGTTGACAAATGCTGGGACGTTCAGTGTTGTGCGCATTAAGCCAGACACCAAAGGGCAGCACAGACCTGTTATTACTCGCTCAAGCATGGCTGAACAAAACCAGTCTCTACCACAAATTGGACCCAGACCTGCCCAGGGTCTCGTAACTAGATTGCACGGAGGAGTAGAGTCCGTTATCGGAATTAAATAGACAAAAAAACGCCACACCAAAAAGAGTGGCCATTTCCAACACTTATTCCAGAAAGAGGAACAACCCGTTTCATATACGGCCCGTAGACGTTTCACGTCTGCCACATTCAGTCGATTTAAGACGCAAGCTCCACTTCCTGTGGTCTCTGACCGTCGATATACCTTTAAGTGTCAGCTTTGAAGCTATATTCCCTCCGGAGCACTGACACTGGTGCCCTTCCGTCAACATGCCTTTAAGTTTCAGTTTTCAACCATATTCCCCACAGAAGCCAAACTCTTGGGTATCCCAGAAGCTGCTCAGCGGGTCAGGGCAATAAAGCTCCCGGTTCGCAGGTTGTTCCGTCTTATGGATGGATGGAAGTACGACGGTATATGATCTTCTTCGCACCCACGGCATTACCTCATAAAATTTCTGCATTGCATCTGCAATCACAACGCTGACTTCCCGGATCGCCACTCAGCCATTGGACTCTTGATAGTCGTCTCCCCACACTGCTGCTGGGGGGGACTTTTTTAACCTAGGCCTGTGTATGGCCTTCAATTGAAGCTGCTCCGCTCCGCCACTCTGCCATTGGACTCTTGATAGTCGTCTCCCCACGCTGCTGCTGGGGGGTTTTTAACATAGGCCTCTGTATGGCCTTTAATTGAAGCTGCTTACGCTCCGCCACTCTGCCATGGGCCTCTTGGGTATCCCAGAAGCTGCTCAGCGGGTCAGGGCAATAAAGCTCCCGGTTCGCAGGTTGTTCCGTCTTATGGATGGAAGTACGACGGTATATGATCTTCTTCGCACCCACGGCATACCTCATAGAATCTCTGCATTGCATCTGCAATCACAACGCTGACTTCCCGGATCGCCACTCAGCCATTGGACTCTTGATAGTCGTCTCCCCACACTGCTGCTGGGGGGACTTTTTAACCTAGGCCTGTGTATGGCCTTCAATTGAAGCTGCTTCCGCTCCGCCACTCTGCCATTGGACTCTTGATAGTCGTCTCCCCACGCTGCTGCTGGGGGGACTTTTTAACCTAGGCCTGTGTATGGCCTTCAATTGAAGCTGCTTCTGCTCCGCCACTCTGCCATTGGACTCTTGATAGTCGTCTCCCCACACTGCTGCTGCTGGGGGGACTTTTTAACATAGGCCTCTGTATGGCCTTCAATTTAAGCTGCTTACGCTTCGCCACTCTGCCATGGGCCCCTGTACCGCCTCCTCTTGCTGCTGCCAGGTCCAGAGTGTGTCATGGGTCCCTGTACGGCCTCCCATTGCTGCTGACTTCATCGCCAGACTCTGCCATGTGCCACTTTCAGGTCTCCTTACACTGTTGGTGGGTTCCATTTTGTGATAGGGTGCTGTATGGCCTTCCATTGCTGCTGCCTCCACCGCCACCCTGCGCCATGTGCCTCTGTCGTCTGCTCACGCTGCTGACGGCTTCCGCTTTTTAACCGAGGCCTGTGTTTGGCTTCCGAATACTGCTGCATCCACCGCCACCCTGCGCCATGTGTCTCTGTCGTCTGCTCACGCTGCTGACGGCTTCCGCTTTTTAACCTAGGCCTGTGTATGGCTTCAGAATAATGCTGCCTACACCGCCACCCTGCGCCATGTGCCTCTGTCTCTGCTCACGCTGCTGCCAGGTCCATACTGATTCATGGCCCCCTGTACCGGCTCCTCATGAACGTGGTTCAGCGGGTTTGCATCACTTAACGGCAAATCGTTGACAAACGCTGGGACGTTCAGTGTTGTGCGCATTAAGCCAGACACCAAAGGGCAGCACAGACCTGTTATTACTCGCTCAAGCATGGCTGAACAAAACCAGTCTCTACCACAAATTGGACCCAGACCTGCCCAGGGTCTCGTAAGTAGATTGCACGGAGGAGTAGAGTTCGTTATTGGAATTAACTGTGAGGGACTTTTAAACCTAGGCCTGTGTATGGCCTTCAATTGAAGCTGCTTCTGCTCCGCCACTCTGCCATTGGACTCTTGATAGTCGTCTCCCCACGCTGCTGCTGGGGGGACTTTTTAACATAGGCCTCTGTATGGCCTTCAATTTTTTTAGCTTACGCTCCGCCACTCTGCCATGGGCCCCTGTACCGCCTCCTCATGCTGGGCCCGTAATCTGCCATGGGCCCCCGTACCGACTCCTCATGCTGCTGCCAGGCCCGTAATCTGTCATGGGCCCCTGTACCGCCTCCTCATGCTGCTGCCAGGTCCAGAGTGTGTCATGGGTCCCTGTACGGCCTCCCATTGCTGCTGTCTCCATCGCCACACTCTGCCATGTGCCACTTTCAGGTCTCCTCACACTGCTGGTGGGTTCCATTTTGTCATAGGGTGCTGTATGGCCTCCCATTGCTGCTGCCTCCACCGCCACACTGTGGCTCCACACTCTGGTTTTGGCCCCGTGACTGCCCAAATGAGTGAAGTGTGCGGTGATTCTAAGATCGACGGCACTCATCTGCATGTCATACTGACTGACAGTATTATTTCTCTTCCCCAGCAGACTCCAAGGGCATTTAAATTAAAGGTACAGTGTTCTGCACTAATATAAAGGCTCTCTGAAGCCTAGAAACACCCTTTTTATAAGTTAAATTCGCAGCGAATATATTCGGCTCGAAGCGAATTTATTCGGCGAATTCGGCGAACTTATCTAGCTTGCATTAAAATATTGTGATTGCAACTAGTAACAAATACTTTCAACCTCTGTGTATAAACATTACAGCTTGAACACTTAAAACAGAATAAATATATATATATTTTATGATGATGTGTAGACACTGATTTATTTTATTGATAGGATGTAGCAAAAATGGGAGTCAGTGTGAAAGAATATTAAAATGCTACCCAGTTCCAGTCCTTAAGAATCACAGATATTGTTTCCCAAACCTCAAGGCACCTACACAGCCTATACAATGTAAATGAAACTTGGCAGGTTATCTAATAAAGTGAACTAGTAAGGGCTGAAAACATAGGAGCAGGGGAGGACTGACAACTCATGTGGCCCCCGGGCAATAGGGGATCATGGGGCCCCTGTGTCCTTGCCCAAACTTAAAAAAAGCCTATGAAAAAGGTACCAGGGGCACTACATGGGGCCCCCTACTGACCCCGGGCCCTCGGTCAGTGCCCGAGTTTCCAAATGGTCAGTCCACCCCTGCATAGGAGCCACCTTGACTAACTATTTTTTCAATATGCAATTATCCTTATTTTGCCTTCACTACATTGTGAACTGCTGACTTGGGTCAAGCCGGTATCAGATGTCAGTGATGTCAGGGCACATCTTATATACATACTTGTTTAGGGTTTGTGACAAGGATTTGGGTGCTAGAAGTAAACTAGTTTCAGGGAGTTTCTAGAAAAGTGGACCTGTTAGTGGTCACTGAAGATTGGCATTGAGTAACGCTGTTAAATATATACTCATATGGTTTACTTGTATCTTTCAAATCACAGGTCCTAGTTATGATGTATTCATACAGAGTTTATTCCCTATGTGATACATTATTGCTGTTCCAACAAGCATTCCACTCTAACCTTGTCATCAGGATACAGCTAGCCTTCTAAAGACTGGTAACTGTACTGTGCCTGCTGATTCCACTGAGTACCGTCCATGCGTTGTCAAACAATAGGCATATGAGAATAATCTGCTTCTGTATTTGTTCAACATGTGTTTTTGTTTTGTCTAAAACAAATTGTTTTATTAACATGTCCTAAATGAAGGTCAGTGATTTCTCTAGAGTGTCGACAGGATGCTAGTTTAAAATCTGAACAAGAGATTTTCACACAATAGATTGTTACTTTAAATTAGAATATAAAGTGTCTATATTAACAAAGACAAGGACATAGAAATTATTATAATAAACCTCTAAAATATGGCATATATATTTGATTAATGCATTAGGAAATTTGTTCTCTGTCAATGGGAGATGCATAAAGTTAAGAAACCTGTAGTTGCAACCATAGTAGTTTCTGATTAATTTTACTTTCATTTTTTTTCAGTAGAGACACATTTCTTTAAAATGAAGAGGGTGATAGGGACAGTTGTCCTCAATATGTTTTTAAAGTAACACTGTACTTTAAACACTTACTAGATCCCACTAGAATTGATCTTTTATATCCCATTTTGCTAAATACTTGAATTATCATTCAACTACGTTGTTTCAGTTTTGCATTCTCAAACCATTTTTCTGAATAAGCCCATAGGGGACATATGTGAGCTTCCTAAGTTTCCATCTCTTCTATCTTATTCCCAAAATATCTTTTTTTTTAATCTTCTCTTTTACTTAACCCTTTATCACATATAACACAGATTGGCTAATGTTTTCTCCCACGATTCACACACATTTCACAAAGGATTCAAATGGAAATGTGTGAATTTTGGTGAAACAATTGATAAACCAATACATGTTTGTATTACTCTGAAATTTGGACTTTCTGTTTTCATTAAAGTTGATAAAAAGGTGTGCAGCAAAAAAAAAAAAACATTTTGAGACATGTTTTTATACATATTTGTAACAAAACTGCTTGAAACTTTTTCCAAAACTTTATATCCCTATGGACATACTGTAGGTGTGCACAGCCTAATGCTTTTGGGTGTGCACCCCAAGCTCAAACACACATTGGGGCTTACTAAGAATAATAAAGTGATAAAGCGAGCGCTAAACTTAATTGATGGAATAAGCAGCTGAACACACTAAAAGGTGAACCACAATGCCTTCAGATAACAGGTCACAACACCCACGTGAACAAGCCCCAATGAGTAAATATTGGTGCAGCTCTAGATGTTGAACAAAAAGCCTAATGTATGTCTTATAGACGCATGTATGAAATAAATGCATTATGCATATATATAGTAAACATGAATAGTAACAAAAGTACACTGGAGGTGAACAAATGAATTAGTGTGTGAATGTTCATGAAAAAGGCATGATCATGACATGCCTAGAAGTATTATAATGTTCAAATATCTTAAGATCAAGTGCAATCTTCAAATAACTGTATGGAGTCCCAAAATGTTATTTCTCCTTGGGATGCTGTAATAAATATACAGAGTGCGCACTTACCAGATGCGCTAATTGAAAGTGCGTTGTATATTGTACTCCTGGTATACAGGGGTCCCTCAAGTATGGATAAAGGTGCAGCCTGGGGGTGGATGATCTTCCTCAAAGTGCTGAGGTACGATGGTCCGTATAGGTAGCTCAACCTCTTCAGGGTGCTGGAACACCAACTGAAAGTGGTGCTGGGGGATTTAAGGTGCTCAATGCAGAGCAAACATTAGGAATATCCCATAGTGTAGTATTATGAAGGTGCTTTATTGGTAATATTATATTTAAAAAAAACGTACAAAAAGAACTGCAGTATATATGAAAGTGCCACAATAAGAGTCACATATGTAATACACATGAACAACTGACCAGCTGGAAATATGAAGTGGCCGTCGGATCCCCGTGATCCGACAACTTGACGTCAACGGCTTACAAGGGCTCCTCCTTAATGCGTTTCGAACTCAGCGTTCGTTCTCAAAAGGGGTATGCCTGTGTGCAGCTTGACATCTCAATGCAGCTATTTATAGCATCAGAAGATTTGAAAAAAGCACCAAAAATACCAACAAACAACAATCGTGCGCCATCTTGCTGGAGTCCAACGCAAGTGCGCATGCGCGAATGAACGGGCGCCATTTTGCCAGAGATGAAATGTCATAAAGATCAATCGCAGCATGGATGTAATACTGCGAATGTGCGGGTGCCATGTTCCTGTAGTTCTCAGTGAGAGAACTGCTGTAAGGAACTGTATGACAGCATCCCTTAATAACTTAATGGTACGAGGAAAAAATTGAAAAAAAATGGAACTATAAGAATTAATCTTATTGTACAGAGCCAATATAAATGCCCTGGATATTATGAACATGATATGTATGCCATGGAAAATTAGGGGTACTTACACATATGCGTGCGCCAATGTCAAAACCGTGCTCGTACTGCGCACAGCGCGAACGCCATTTTTCCTAAGACAGAATTGTAGCAGTACAGATGGCTATATACCAAAATTCAAGATAATAAAAATCTGGTAAACTCGTATGGGGACAGTGCGGTTTTATGATGTAGTGCTATTTCTAGCAACCTTATTACTTACATATCAAATACAGTAGCTTGTACAAGTCCCACTAGTAAGTAAAAAAGGGGTTCAATACATACAGTAAAATAAAATGAATATTGTCATATCATAAGGGTTGCGCATACATGATACGACCCTATGGTATAAATATTGTAATATTAAATATTTAAGGACGTCTGAGCTGCTACATTGCATAAAATGAAACAATCTATGATATATAAAATGTTGCTATAAATAATAAATACTTGTGAGCTATTATAAATGAGGTCTTCAGTGAATTATAGATAATTAATAAATAATTATCTACTAGTGTCATGCGCTTGGTGCACTGGCACTCACACAGACTCACTTACTAGTGTTAATACAATAACAAAAATATTAATAGTGCCCGCACTCCTATTGCTATATATATTATAAATTCAATCTACTCTCTTTCCAATGAATATATATATTGAAACCTCAGCAAAATCCATAAATCACTATACTTAGTGGGTGAAATATAATATATAATCACTGTGACTGGTGAATCAAAAAAATGGTTGTAAAAGAACCTTAATAAATTAGGCTGATCTCAATCAATTAATAGTAACTAATAAATTGAAATTAGAGTGTGTATAAATACTTGGTGCCACTCATCAATCCATCAATATTGTGCAAAAACATATATTAATATTAATGTGCAAGTGCAAACATAATAATACATGAATAAATAATAAATAAAAAGTCTTTTGAAGTAAGTGCAATGTGCAGGTGAGTTCCTTATTCCCTTTTGCCTCAGGTGCCTTGTGATCTCCCTATGCGCTCACCTTAATATTTGCCCAAATAAATTCAGGCAAATAAGCTTTTAATCCTTTCAGGATTGATGGGATAATGCTGATGTATAGGATGTTCCACGAGGTAAGTGTAGATCTATTATGGATACTCCTGTACTCTCCTCTCTCTCCTTAGGCTGCTGCTCATAGGTGAGTATTTACACCAGCTCTATAAATCTCCTTGTTCCCCTCCTGGGGTCACCTCCTTCTCATATCCTCCTTTCTCCAGTGTGGGGAATGTAAGTCAGATGAAGAAACAAAGAAAAAAGACCATGGTGCCTTATCCTTTTTTGTAGCAGAAATTTATTACTGCCAATAGTGGTATTTCACAGCAATATTAGGTTCTCTGGTGATCCAGGACAGCATAGGCAAACACAATTAGCAGTGAGTGAGCAAACCTCTTCCTCTGCCTCTATCTCTCTGCCTGCCTCCGTCCATACTGGAATCTCCAAGCCTCTCCGATGCAACATCGTGACGTCAGAGCCCCTCCCCTACGCGTTGCGTCACAGGGTCATGTGACTTCATCAGGGGGAAATGATTGGACCACCAGGGAGCAATAGAAGCAGCCAAATGGGCGCTCAACAAATATGGAAATACCACCAATAGACATAAAAAATTTATTGTAAAATGTCTAAAATTTTGTCTTTCTCACAACTATTTCTGGTATGGTAACACCTATTATTCCCAAAGTAGAGGAGTAGCTATGGGCGCTAAATTCGCCCCTAGCATTGCGAATCTATATATGGCGAAATGGGAAGATGAATTTGTGTTTCAGAATATGCAAACAGAAATAGTAATATACAAGAGGTACATTGATGACCTGCTGGTAGTATGGAATGGTGAGAAAGAAGAACTTACTAAATTCTATGATGGTCTAAACAGGAATGAAGCTAATATTAAATTGAGTTATGATATACATGACACCTGTATAAATTTCTTAGACATTCAAATTTTCAAAGAGGGAATACAATTATGCACAAAAAATCATTTCAAATCAGTAGATAGAAATGCATACATCCCTATAGATAGCTGCCATCATAAAGCGTGGTTAACAAATATCCCCAGAGGTCAATTTATTAGGCTGAAAAGGAACTGCACTAAAAAGAAGGATTATGTAGAACAAAGTGGAATACCAGCAGAAAGATTTATAAATAAAGGTTATAAAAAAGAAACCATACAAGAGGAAAGGGACAAAGTAGGGTCTATGGATCGCAATATGCTGGTAGCAGATAAACAGAAAAGAATACTGAAAAGGAGGAACTATCGGTAGTATTACAATATAACAT
>CATNWA010002727.1:0-30677 GCA_951230385.1 Staurois parvus
ATTCATTAGTAAATGCAATACTTTCCTGATCATTTTGGAGAAACAGCAAAAAAAAAAAAATAGCAAAAGAGAATTTTCAGAATGTAATAGTACAGCTGTATTAGAATTTTCTATCAGGAAAACGCCAATGTTAATAAAGCCCGTGCTTATGCGCCATCTAGCGAATATATCCGGTATTGCACCTAAAGATGTGCCAGACGGGATACCTCATTCACTAATGGCAAAGTAGTCAGTAGACGCTCGTTAATGAGCTTGCTAGACGCTGGTCAGACGACTGATTGATTGACCGGAGTCTGCCTGAATGGTCAGACTCTGCTGATAGACTCACATCTTAGTGAATCAGGGCCATTGAGTCCATGGAATATTTTTTTGTTCCACAAGTTTTTGGAAAATGACAAACGTTTTTTTTTTTTTTTTTATACAAAGTTGTCACTTGATATATTTGTCAATTATATATTTCTCTCACAAGCCATGGGTATATGTGGAATTACACCCTAAAATACATTCTGCTGCTTCTACCAAGTATGGGGATACCACATGTGTGAGACTTTTTGGGAGCCTAGCCAGACACAGGAGCCTGAAATCAAATGACCACTTTGAAAGCCTGAAGGTGCGTAACTTCCTCATTTCACTTCTTCACTATCTATCGCAGTTTCGGAGGCCATGAAATGCCAGGATAGCACCAACCACTCCCCCCCATGACCCCTTTTTGGAAAATAGACACCCAAAGCAATTTAAAAAGAGGCATGGTGAGTATTTTTCAGATCTCTTTTTTTCTCACAAGGTTTTGAAATATAAAAAAGAGAAAATGTTTTTGTTTTCTTTCTTCATTTTCCAAAACCGTGTGGCAACAAACAAGATCTGCAAGATACTCGCCATCAGGGGCGGACTGACCATTCGAGCACTTGGGCACTGCCTGAGGGCCCGGGGGTCAGTAGGGGGCCCCATAAATTGCCCCTGGTACTTTTTTTTTTTTTTATAGGCTATTTTGAGTGTGGGCAAGGACACAGGGGCCCCATGATCCCCTATCGCCCGGGGGCCCCATGAGTTGTCAGTCCACCCTGCTCATCGTGCTTCTTTTCAAATTCCTTGGAGTGTCTACTTTCCAAAAAGGGGTCATTTGGGGGGATTCGGTGCTATCCTGGCATTTCAGGGCCTCCGAAACTGTGATAAATAGTCAGGAAGTGTAATGAGGAAATAAAGCCCTTTAAAGGCCTGAAGGTGCTTATTGGATTTTGGGGTCCTGTACTTGGCTAGACTGCCAAAAAGTCTCTCACATGTGGTATCCCACATGTGAGAGACTTTTTTGGTAATTTTCCAAAAATGTGTGGTAAAAAAATAAATTCTATTGACTCAACATGCCTCTCAGCAAATAGTTTGGGGTGTCTACTTTCCAAAAAGGGGTCATTTTGGGGGGTGGGGTCATTTTAGAAGTTTGTGCCACACATCACTCACTCTTCTAACCATCTGAAGACCAAGCCTTTTCTGACCCTTTGTTCACAAGAAAAAAATCAAACATTATATATTTTTTAAAACAGACACCCTAGTGAATAAAATGGTGGATGCTGCAATTTTTTATGTGAGATAGTACTCGCGCAGCGAGCGATTTTTCTAATGCAAATTCTTTTTTAAAAAAAATTCACTTTTTTTTACTTTTAGTGCACAAAAACACAATATATTGGCCAATTATTTGGTAGATATAAAATATGGTGTGCCAAGTAAATAGATACAAAACATGACATACTTTTAAACTGCGCATGCCCCATGCAATGGCACCAAACTGCATACATTTTTAATATCCATAGGCAACGCTTTAAAAGCCTTTACAAGCTACCATTTTAGATTTACAGAGGAGGTCTAGGCTAGAATTACTGCCCTTGATCTGATGTTCACGTCGATACCTCACATGCATGGTACTACTGCTGTTTACATACTGGCACGGGGTCAACACTTGCGGTGGGGCGAGGGAACTTTTAATTTTTTTTATTTTTAGGTATTTTGATTTTGTAAATTAATTTTACACTGTCCCTTCCATTTTTATATTTTTTTTATCACTTTTAATGCTATCTCAGGGAATGCAAATATCCCCTATAACTTCAATGGGCTTTGTCATATATTCTTTTTTGAGAAATCTGGGGTCTATCAGACTCCTCTGCCATTACATTATGTATTCTCACCAAGATCGGTGTGATCAGATGCTTTCCCAATTTACAAATGATGCTCTTTATATCCTGCAAAACTGAAGTGATGAAATGCTCATAGCTTCCGATTTCTTAGACTATAGAGCTGATTGGCACCATTCTAGTCTCCAATCAGCTCTATGGTCAGCTGGCAGAAACACCGGCTGCATTTTCAGGTTCCCCCGATGGCACAGGACTGCCCGAGAAGGCCGTGCAAGGCAGAGGGGGGGCATCTTCTCCCGCTGCTTGTAAAAGTAATTCTGCAGCTAATTAGCCACTAGGATTCCTTTTACATGAAAGCCAATCGTCGGCTGAAAAAAATTATACTAGGATGATGCCTGCAGCTGTAGGCATCATCCTGGTATAACCACTCAAAGTCCAGTGATGTACCAGTACGTCACTGGTCCTTGTTGGGTGTATATACTATATATTTTTTTTTTTTATGCAGCCTGTGGGCTGAATTAAAAAAAAGAGAATAAATCTCTGCCAGAAAAAGTGTGTGGTATGCCCACCGTTAGAATATACCGCCCTGCATCCACCCACTTCTAATGGTAGGCAAACATGAAACGTGCCAAAAAATATTATACAATATATATGCCGAAGCATCCACTCACTGGCCACCCCAGGCCCCCATGCTTCGGCATATAATGCTCTTTTTTTTTAACTACGCATGAAAAATTTCATCCAACAGCACTGCACACACCTACTTATGTATATTCTGAGAGCAAGACCCTGTTGCTGTCAGAATAAACAAGTCTGTGCTGCAGCTGAATGACATTCCTGCATAGAAAACAGCAATGGTTAACAATAAAACAGTAACTCAATTAAACTAATAAAACAACTTTTATATTGAAATATCTCTGCCAGAAAAAGTGTGTGCTGTGACCAACCATTAGAATACATCTCCCTGCATCCAACCATTTCTAATGGTGGGCACACATGAAATGTGCGATAAAAATATTATAACATATATATGCTGAAGGATAAGGGCCATTCACCCAAGGCCCCCATCCTTCGGCATATATGCTCTTTTTTTTAACTGTGTAAGAAAAAACTCATCCAACAGCGCTACCCACACTGACTTCTGTATATTCTGAGAGCAAGTTCCTGTTGCTGTCAGAATAAACAGGTCGGTGCTGCAGCTGAATGGCATTTCTGCAAAGAAAACAGCAATGGTTAACAATAAAACAGTACCAATAAAACAGTAAAATTGTAACAGTAGAATAGTAACAACACTGACAACAACAAAAAAAATCTATAACTATTTTTTGTTTTTAAAATTTTTAATTTTGGGGGGGATTTGTACTTTTTTATTTTTTATGATTTGTTTACTTTTTTTTTTTAAACTTTAAGTTTTTAAAACAGATTGTAGGGTCTCTCCAAATGTGATCGCCAGTGTCCTGACTACCTAACATCTTTTGAGGCACTGTGTAAATATGTACCCTGAACTGTGCCGCGCTGTACCCTATACGAATACTCCCCTAGTGTGTGGTAGCGACGGAAGCAGTCCTTGAGGTAGAGACCAGATTGGCCAGGACAGGAGGGACAAAAAAAGTGTGTGTCACACCTAATTCCATGTCTGCTACAGACATGCCATCTTTTTTGGGGTGTCCTTTGAGTTGGGGTACCAGGAATGGCATCGGGAAAATGCCTCTCATGCAGCTGGCTAACTGCATCTGGGTTGGGGGTTTGGGCCACAGCACCTTCTGGATACAAAAGGACCGTGATGATCTCTTCCTGGAATTTTAGGAAGGATCTACTTCGTTCATTTGCTTTGTAAAGCACAAAAGCATTATATAGAGCCAACTGAAACAAATAAATAGACACTTTCCGGGAAACTAAGTACGGCTTCATCATCTGGTTGTTGAAGTCCACTTCTCTCATGTTAAGGTTATAGTCATGGACACAGGGGCTTCTCAACAACACTAGCTGCTGTGGCAATTTGGATGGTCGTGTCTGCATGAATGGAAGAGAGGACGAAAACATCCTGTTTGTCCTTCCACTTCACTGCAAGCAATTCCTCATTTCTCAAGCAGTCTTTTTCCCCCTTTCTAAGATGCATATTTACAAGCCGTTGGGGGAAACCCTGGTGATTAGGTCGCACGGTGCCACATGTGCCAATTCCAAGATTGTACAAATGTCTAAAATAGTGGCACGCTTGAATAAAAATTGTCCACATATAAGTGGTACCCCATATGTAAAAAAAGATGACACCAAGTCCCAAACTATCTTGCCACTGCTCCCCATGCACTCTGGGCATCTGGGGTGCTCCACTTGATTATCTTTTCCCTCGTAAATCTGTACAGTGAAGGAAATAAGTATTTGATCCGGGTGTCTGTTAGCTTCTCAATCTGAGATAATCGTAAAACCATAAACCAGTCCTTCACTGGGCTTCAAACGCATTCCTACATAGCCGTAAAACAGACCTCACATTAAAAAACCCACTTTTCCCTATAATTTCATATCTTAAGGTAGGAAATAATTACATAAAAATAAAGCATATATTCGGATAGCTCAGTTTAATGGGAGTCATCTGATATCTTACACCCCTAGTTGAAGTCTACAGGAGAGCAGAAAGCCATATAATTCTAGCTGGAATAGTGAACTATGCCATATTTGATGTCTGGACATTCAGAATATCGTTCTGCATATTAATCTACTAGTGGCTAGGCTGCTACATATACCTAGGGAAGGTTATTGACCATATATAATTTGTGAGGGATTTGGTCATAGCCTGAGATCCCTGCCTACAACACCCCTCCCCAAATGAGGCAATTAGTTCTCTGCTTTAAGGATACACTCTGCTGAGTTCCTAGAAAAAGGCTGTTGTGCTTGGAACAGTAAGTTGAAGAATTCTCCCTTTTAACATCAGAACCAACTTGGAAGACAGTACCCTTCTGCTCTGAAACTTGATCTGCTTAACCCAGGACATTTAGCAAGTACTCTACCTCTCTAAACTTCTTTCTGTTATCTCTTTGCCGTGTTATTGCTCTCTCTCTCTCTCTCTCTCTCTCTCTATATATATATATATATATATATATATATATATATATATATATACAGTTGCAAGAAAAAGTATGTGAACTCCTTGGGATTGTGTGGAGTTTTGAATGAATTGGGCGTAAAATGTGCTCTGAACGTCATCTAAGTCACAACAATAGAAGAACACAGTCTGCTGAACATAATAATACACAAACATTAGATGTTGCCATGGTTTAATTGCACATAACATGTAAACATTCACAGTGCAGGGAGGAAAATGTATGTGAACCTTTGGACTTAATAACTGGTTGACTCTCCTTTGGCAGCAATAACCTCAACCAAACGTTTCCTGTAGTTGCAGATCAGACCTGCACAACGATCTTGAGTAATTTTGGACCCCTCCTCTTCACAAAACTGTTTCAATGTAGTAATATTCTTGGGATGTCTGGTGTGAATCGCTCTCTTAAGGTCATGCCACAGCATTTCAATCGGGTTGAGGTCAGGACTCTGACTGGGCCACTCCAGAAGGTGTATTCTGTGCTGTTGCAGCCATTGTTTTGTTGAATTACTTCTATGCTTTGGGTCATTGTCCTGTTGCATCACCCATCCTCTGCGGAGCTTCAGTTGGCGGACAGATGGTCGTACGTTTTCCTGCAAAATGTCTTGATAAACTCTGGAATTCATTTTCCCATCAATGACAACAATCCGTCCAGGCCCTGAGGCAGCAAAGCAGCCCCAAACCATGATGCTCCCTCTGCCATGTTTTACAGTGGGGATGAGGTTTTGATGTTGGTGTGCTGTGCCTTTTTTCTCCACACAGTGTTGTGTGTTCTTTCCAAACAACTCAATTTTGGTTTCATCTGTCCACAGTATATTTTGCCAGTAGTGCTGTGGAACATCCAGGTGCTCTTTTGCAAACTTCAAACGTGCTGCAATATTCTTTTTGGACAGCAATGGCTTCCTCCGTGGTGTCCTCCCATGTACTCCATTCTTGTTTAATGTTTTCCTTATTGTAGATGTGTCAACAAAAATGTTAGCATGTGCCAGAGATTTCTGTAGGTCTTTAGCTGACACTCTGGGATTCTTCTTTACCTCATGCAGAATTCTGCGCTGTGCTCTTGCAGTCATTTTTACAGGACGACCACGCCTAGGGAGAGTAGCAACAGTGCTAAACTTTCTCCATTTGTAGACAGTCTGTCTTACCGTGGACACATGAACATCAAGGCTTTTGGAGATACTTTTGTAACCCTTTCCAGCTTCATGCAAGTCAACAATTCTTGATCGTGGGTCTTCTGAGAGCTCTTTTCTGAGAGGCATGGTTCACATCAGACAGTGCTTCTTGAAACCAGTAAATCCAAAACAGGTGTGTGTTTTTTAAGGGCAGGACAGCTGTCAGCAACACATCCAATATCACACTGATTGGAGTCAAGGTTGGCTCACTCCTGGCTCCAATTAGCTCTGGGAGAAGTCATTAAGCTAGGGCCTCACATACTTTTTCCTCCCTGCACTGTGAATGTTTACATGTTATGTGCGATTAAACCATGGCAACGTCTAATGTTTGTGTAGTATTATGTTCAGCAGACTGTGTTCGTCTATTGTTGTGACTTAGATGACGTTCAGAGCACATTTTATGTCCAATTCATGCAAAACTCCACGTAATCCCAAGGGGTTCACATACTTTTTCTTGCAACTGTATATATATATATATATAGGCTACATCTTTTTCTGTAACTACGTTTATTGCACCATTTTGACATTTTTAATAATAAATCTTATTTTCTGAAAAGTGTTGAACTGTTTCTAAAGCTCTTTAATGCAAACTAAGAAACCCTGTCTCTGAAGAGTGCTACTGTGTGTTTTTAAACCTCTATATACCTCTGCCTGCGGTGATTGTGATATACAGACGATTATTCAAACATCATAGTGTTATTGCTAATATTGGCGAGTTTCCTCCTTTGCTCTACAGAAAAAGGTGGTGGTGGCAGTGTGAAGGGTTAATTGCATAATTAACCTGACCCAGTAACAATCGCTCTCAGGCTGCAGGTACATAGATTGTGGTCCATTAGCTGGAAAATCTTTGTGCAGGGTGCAGCTGAGCGTGGCATTGTTACGCATGTGACAGTGCGGTTTTAGATTGGCTAGTCCTTCGGTCACGAGTTGGTGAGAAAGGCTGGGGGTCTGACGCCGCGATCGTCACACTGCTAATCTCATTTTGTTACCTGTATAAAAGCCACCTGTCCACAAGAGCAATCAAACAATCAGATTCCAAACTCTCCACCATGGCAAAGACCAAAGAGCTGTCCTGCTAAGAGGACAGGACAACTGCACCGCATCAAAGGGACGATGGACAGGGCAATGTACCGTTATATCTTGCAGAGGATCTGCCAAGAGGAGTGGGCCAAAATCCCTCTTGAGATGTGTGCAAACCTGGTGGCCAACTACAAGAGACATCTGACCTCTGATTTCCAACACAGGATTTACCACCAAGTACTAAGTCATGTTTTGTGAAGGGGATCAAATACTTATTTCCCTCAAGAACATGTAAAGCAGTGCATAATTTGTTAGACATGCATTTCTTTTGAATTGTTTGTTGCTATTCTGTCTGTGTTATAATACACCTACCATTCAGTTTTTAGACTGATCATTTCTTTGTGAGTGGGCAAACATTCAAAATCAGCAGGGGATAAAATACTTATTTCCTTCAATGTATAGCCTGTTGCCCTCTCACAGGTCTTCTACATCTTGACCCCCATATCTAGCACGCTTGCTGGGGAGAAATTGTTTGAATTTAAGGCAGCTAGAAAAATTAATGAGGGACTCAACGCAGATTTTTTGCTGGGGAGTATAGACATCTGCAAATTTTTTGTTAAGGTGATTTACGAGGGGCCGAATTTTTGGAGCCAGTCAAATTCAGGGTCACCCCAAGGACGACAGTGTGTTGATGAAATGCATAAAACGCATTATACTCTCATATCTATGCCTAGCCATGACAGCAGAGAACACATATGATGAATCAGGTCTGTGGCCCCATACAACTGCAATTCATTTTTTTAAGTAATGCCCATGTTGAGGGTTAGACCCAAAAAAAGTTAAATTCAGAAAACCGTAATGGGTTTCCATGCAAATGGTCTGGCAAGGTTTGAATTTGGGTTGGTGGCGATAAACTGTTGTGCATAATAATTGCTTTGATCCACAATCAATGCATACAGATCTTTTGTGAAAAACGGCTCCAAAAAATCAAGGGAAGTATTTTAAATTTGCTGTTTCCACCTGAATTCCGGGTTGGGCAGTGAATGGGGGAAGTACGGGTGCTGCAGAATTTGTGGGCTGCCAATCAAGATTTGCAAGAACATCCAGAAGGATACTAGGGTCTTTATATGCCTGTTTGACAATTTGTGGTGGCTGTAGAACACTACTTGTGCTCACCACCCGCATCAGCTTGTACTGCACTCATGGGACTCTCCATGTCACCAAGTGATACTGCAGTGCTGGTATGTGAAAGATCAGGATGTACTAGGCCGCTGGTGCTCACCAGTTCAACAAAAGTTAGAGCGGCACTAGTACTGACACTCTGATGCATATGAGAGTCATTATGCATTTTTGTAACATCTCAGCAATCTGGGAACGGGGTCGGGTATGCCTGACCTTAGCAGGGACCTCTTCTCCATCGTCTCAGCTATCTGTCAGGGGTGCTGCTGCTGCTGTCTACAGGTTTGTATTCTGAGGCTGATTGTGTCAGTGAGGCTTCCCCTTCGCTCTCATCTGACATGCTCCTAATCCTGTAGGCCTCTTCACTAGAGTACCTTTCCATTGAAATTTTGGCCACTAAATTTTTAGCTACCTAGTGTGACTCATGGGTAAAAGAGCACCTAGCTGTCAGGGACTGCTTGAACTGCTTCGAAAAAATTTACCGACAAGTGATATCAAAGATCAGGCCTGATTGTGCGAACACTGCGGCTTTGTGTGCACTTTATCAAATGACAGTGACCTACTGACACTGCACTTGCTGGGGGGAAGGGGGGTAAGTGTAGGGGCTAAACGCAAATGTTGGCAGGTGCCTGTGCTGATCCCACTAACGCTGCATTTTTGGGGTATAGCACTGATCTGATCAAAGATATTGATCCGTTCAGACACTATACTAACAATGGAGGTTTATTGTATGTGTGAGTGTGTTCCTGGCAATCAAGAGGTTAAATGTGATTACTGGTTTACTGATGCTATCTAGAAGGGGCGCTAACTGACGCTAACACTATCTGAAGTCGCCGGCGACACTAATGCAGTGATCAGCAAAAAAAATATGTACACTGTACTAATGACACTGGTGACAGGGCAGTAAAGGGATTAACTGGGGGGGGGGGGGAATCAAGGGGTTAAAGTGTTCTAACTGTGAAAAGTGTGCTGTTTTACTCACATGTGTCTTGTTTCTTCTGTATCTGGGACGGAATGTTCCCAGAGAGAGATGTCATCATTTCCTTTACCTTTGTAACTGTAAACACAGGTACAGGAAGATCCCTGACAGGACAGGGATCGATCATCCGACTTAGGCCGACCATCACAGGCCTAAATCAGATGATTGATCCCTCGAGGATCAAATCACAGCACCCGCGGGTTGGCAGGGGCACGCAAGCGTTCCACCTTGCCTGTGAAAACCGCAGGAGCGCAAATCATATATATATATTATGTGGCAGTGCGGTATCCTGCCACGGTGGAAATCATGATGGACACCAGGATTCTCAACTATACAGGTTGAGGGGCTCCAGGCAGATCTCATAATGCAGAGGAAACTGGTTTATCCATTTCCTCTTTGGTTTGTAAAGCCTGTTTTGGGACCTGTAGCCTGGAGATTTCTTAGAGATTTGGGAGGGATGAAATCTCCAATCCTGGGCCCACATTTTGGGAGCAGCCAGCGTGCTGATTGCACAGGTGTGTGCAGGCCTTTTAGGGGAAGCCAGGCCATGATTCTGGGCTCCACCCCGGCAGACGGAGTCAGGAGGGCTCCACCCCGGCAGACAGGAGGTCTCTGCCTTGGAGTCAGGTGAAAGCCAGACTAGCTGTGTGCTAGTGGCCATAATTTGGGAAGAGTCTGCAGGAAACATACAGTGAACTGTGTACAAGCCAGGAGGCTGAATCTTTGTTGGTATTTCTTGATGGTGGATACCCCCCTGCGTGGGAAGCATTTGTGTTATTTGAACTTTCTTTAAATAAAAGTGGGCAAAAAAGCCCTTAAAGAAGCGAGTTGCTGTGTGCTTAAACAAGAAAAGCTCTACCAGTTGAAGCGAGTTCCCACATATGGTGGAGGATGCGGGCAGAACTGGAGATCCCTGCAAAAGAAGTAAGTTCATCAGTTATATGAACTGTGTTTATGTGCATTGGACAGCACAATTTGTGTGTGCAGGTGAGGAGAACCTGCCTTAAAGAGACAGTGCTTCATTTCTTGGTTGTTGGACTGTGCAAAAGTGTTGTGAAGTGACTGTGAAGATGGGGTGGTCAAAGCAAAGAAAAGAAGCAAGATTTGCTGATATGAGAGACCGAGCCCTGTGGCTGGAGGGGTTGTTATCCCCAGAACAAGCCCCATACATGGATGAACAAAGTTTGCCAAAGTGGGAAGTGCATGTTATTGCTGCTGGCAACACTGGTGAAAGGAGACCAGCTATGAATGTGCAGAGTCCTAAGCTGGAAAAAGGCTGCAATGTGGGGAGCCTGGACAAGACACGCTGGCAAGAGCGATGCTTGCGGTGCAGGGAGTGGGGGCACACTGTCTCTAAATGCCCTTTGTCTCAGCCTCCATTGCAAAGTTGCATATCAAAGCAAAGGACTGCGTCTGTGTTAGGCAAGCCGGCTCTGAGTGCAAGGAAGGAGCGACAGCCTGACCACAAGTTTGAGAAGAATGTGGTTGCCCATAGCAACACATGTGACTTCAGGCCTGCGGACCCTGTGAGAGAAGTGTCGTCTGCAGAGGATTGTGGCAACGCAGAGATGCGAGTTCAGCGCATCTGGAGGAACCCACAAAGTTCAGCTGGGAGAGTGCCATCTCCCATAGCAACAGGAGAGAGCCTGCCAACCAGGAGAAGGGGCTACAAGGGAGATGTGGTTCCGTATCCTAAGAAGGTTATCGGTGGAACCATACCCTGCCTGGAATGTGGTCAGTTTGGGCATGGTATCTTTACCTGCCCCAGAGTTTGGAATACCATTGAGGGCTACTGGGCAAAAGTCTTCATCTGCAAGCCCAGATTCGTGTTTAGAAATGTTGGCAGCTACCCCTAGCAACAGGATCTGGTGTTACCTGCAGGGGGTGCAAGTTGGTCCGGAATGGCTGCAGTGTTGCCCCCCCGTGACCACATGGGGAAATCCGTCTGTGGAGACACCACAGAGGAGAGACTACGTGCTCAAGTGAAGGCTATGACACCTGCTTCAGGAAATGGTAAGACTGTTTCAGGTTGTGGGACTGAGTCCAAGGAAGTGAGGGTGTGTCCTTCAGGGAGTTCCACAATACAGATGGACATGGACTGGCTGCTGTGTGCTACCCTGAGTAGTGGGGAGGCACAGGGAACAGCCCAACGATTAGCAGGACTAAATATATGGAAAAGGACATGGGGACTCTGCATGTGCCTGCTATAATCCAGCAGATGGCTGGTGAAGTTAGACTAGGGGTGACCAAACCTGTCATGGCACCGTGTTCCCTAGTGACAGGTGCTGCAGAGATGCCCAGGGAAACCTCCCAGGAGCCCGCAGTGACGGAGCAGAGGATTTCCCAGGTCAGCTATGGAGCTGATAAAACTGAATATAGTGTCTCTTTAAAGAGAGAGAGTGCTGTGAGGCATGGCTTACAGGCTGCTCAGCTGGGTAATAGCCAGGGATTACCTGCAAAAACCACAGTCATGTCTATATGCAATGAGAATGCCGATGGTCATGCTGACAAAAAGTGTTACTGTTAAATGTAATGTTATGGTTGGTGATGGGCTAGTACAGCTCACTAAGGATAACAGTGTTGATTTGTGAATATGAGTAAAAATATGTTGTTGCCCTTGGCAACAGTATCCAAAGCTGCAAAGGTGTCCATGGAAACTTCCTGGGAGCTCTGTGTGTTGGAGCCAGAGGTTACCTGGGACAACTATGGTGCTGCTCTGGACAAGAGAGTACTTGAACCAAATGATGATTTAAATGCTAAAACTGAAATCTTTGAAAATGCTCCTGGTGATAATGGGTTAACTGAGTCTGTCAGTACTGACAATATGTATGGAAGTGTTCCTGAGGTGAATGAAGCGCCATCAGAGTACGGTGGTGAGGGTGTGGTATTGCAACCTGTTGAGGTTAAAAAATTTAGTGCCACAGTTTAGTTTGAACAAAAGTGATATATGTGATGTGTCTGCTGAGCCACTCTGTCCTGTGTCTCCTTCGGCAGTTGGTGCGGCACTGCGTAGTACCTCTGATTGGAGCGCAGAGAAAGTAGACTGGGACAGAAATGGGCTGAAAACCTGTTGGCTTTATTGAATGGGACCTCTGTTTCCAACAGTGGAGTGGACACGACTTCTGCTGTGCTAAATGGAGGGCCTGCAGAGCAGCTTATAGACAAGGGCACACTTGCTGTTGCTGCAGATGGTCTCCCTCCCAATATGGATGGGCCAAGTGAGATGGAGCACATAGCAGAGATCGTGCCCACAACCCACAAAGGATCGAATAGTGCGATACCAAATGAGCTGGTGTTGGTGGAAGGGTCAGATGGCACAAATCAAGTGATTGGGGTCAGTAAACAAAATGTAGAATTATGTTATGATGGTCAGGTGTCAGGACAGTTGCTGGAAGAGGTTCATGTGCCAGTGGAGCTGGTAGATAGCGACGTTTGCCATGGGAGACAACCACTCCACTGTGTGCACTTGGTCTCCAGACACTGCCCTGCCAAACATTGAAATTAATTCTGACAAAGGTGTGGATGTTTCTGACCATGAGGAAAAATGCAAGACCCTTGTAAATGTTGATATTTATTATGATGAGGAAAAATGCGATGCACTGGTAAATGTCGATCATGTAGTTTCGGTGGGTGACCATAAACCTAATGATGGACCTGAAGGTCAAGTGGACATGTGTGCTGATAACCCTGAAACATGTGATGTGGTGGGTAATGAGGTGGTAGACACAGCTGAGCTAAAAGCTGCAGTTGAATTAGGCCCCCTACAGGTTCAGGAGGGTAGTCTGGGAAGAGAAACTTTAAATGGCATATCTGCCCCGACGGAAAACTTGAAGGAAGTGGATTATTTAAAGAGGTCCCTTGACATAAAAACCTCTGAAGTGCAAGACAATCGGTCTGTCCTTCAGAAGGAGAGTAGGACATTGCTGTCATCTGAGAATGTCAGTGACAAAAGGAAGCATGCAGTATACGGGGGGAAACAAGCAGAGTTAAGTTTGGTCAGTAAGAGGATGCATGTACATAGAATGCAGAGAGGGACTAAGGTAACCCCAATAAAAGAGCCCACACACTTTTTGTGTTTAAAGGCGTGACCCCTTCAAAGGTAAAGGGAAAACCGGCGGTTTGAGAGTGCAGCGTAGCTGTAATGTTATCCAACACCTAAAACTCAGGCGTCAACCTCATCCTCAGAAATGTACCGAGTTTTGGAAGTTCCTTAATGGGAAGGTGACTTGGGTGGCCCCAAGGAAAATAGAGAGGCAACGCTTTTGGAAGCGTACCCGTAAAAAAGGCACGGAGTCTTTATAGGGCCCAAGTCTATGTACTAGAACACAGGGAAAGTCGTTTCATAAGACAGGAAGGAAAGTTTCCCTTAGAAAGCAAGGTCAGTCAGGAATGGGCTCATATGGGTGAAGGCTGGCACAGAGGTGCCAAATTAAAGAGTTTGGGCTTGTGTGTTCTGCCCCCTACAGGAATCAAAACAAAGGGGGGGGATATGTGGCAGTGCGGTATCCTGCCACGGTGGAAATCATGATGGACACCCAGGATTCTCAACTATACAGGTTGAGGGGCTCCAGGCAGATCTCATAATGCAGAGGAAACTGGTTTATCCATTTCCTCTTTGGTTTGTAAAGCCTGTTTTGGGACCTGTAGCCTGGAGATTTCTTAGAGATTTGGGAGGGATGAAATCTCCAATCCTGGGCCCACATTTTGGGAGCAGCCAGCGTGCTGATTGCACAGGTGTGTGCAGGCCTTTTAGGGGAAGCCAGGCCATGATTCTGGGCTCCACCCCGGCAGACGGAGTCAGGAGGGCTCCACCCCGGCAGACAGGAGGTCTCTGCCTTGGAGTCAGGTGAAAGCCAGACTAGCTGTGTGCTAGTGGCCATAATTTGGGAAGTCTGCAGGAGACAGACAGTGAACTGTGTACAAGCCAGGAGGCTGAATCTTTGTTGGTATTTCTTGATGGTGGATACCCCTCTGCGTGGAAGCATTTGTGTTATTTGAACTTTCTTTAAATAAAAGTGGGCAAAAAAGCCCTTAAAGAAGCGAGTTGCTGTGTGCTTAAACAAGAAAAGCTCTACCAGTTGAAGCGAGTTCCCACAATATATATAATGTTGTACACCCGTACTGCCCTGTAGCAGTATTTCTACTATAGGGCAGCGCAGAAGTGGTTTAAAATCCATGCTAGACTCTTGGGATCTGGTATAGAATTTGGGAGGCCCACATGTAATTTCTTTTTGCATGGGGTACCCCTTAAGACCCCACACAGGTCTGGTATGAATTGTAGGGGGGACCCCACACTTTTTTTTAGTGTAGAGATGTGCTGGTTGCTTTAAATCTTAAACAGCAGTTGCAAAGCATTTTTTTCTTTTCCCTCTTTGTGAGTGACATACAGGGAAAGCAGGACTGTGCTCTGATTGGTTGTTGCTACAGCTGAGAAGGATCCACCCATAGCACTGTTGCAGCTGGACATATGATTGGCTTTGAAGGAAAGGAGAGATGAAAAAGGAAGAAGAAGCACATGTGGGGAGGCAGACATTTTCAGGGTACTGCATGGAGCAAGGGCTCCTGGTGTAAAGTCAGAGTCTGTGCTGCTAGAGCCCATGGGCTGGGTGTGTAGCAGAGGACTTGTTGCAGGAGGACAGTGTGCAAAATCAAGGATTGTCCTGCCTGACACTCAGGATTACAGATCAAGTGCATGTGTCTCTCAAAGTTTGGAGCTGCTGTAAGAGAGAATTTCTACTGCCTAATGCTATCTAGAGGACAATCCAGAAACAGTGAGTACTCTGTGATGAAAGGGGATTTTGATATTGCTGCATTTGCTGTTCATCTGTGGAGAATGGTCATGAGAAAGCCTGCTCTCTAATTTTCAGAGTGACACAGATCTTGGAAAGCCCAAGCTGCTCAGAATTATATATTTTCTGCTGCTGATTGATGAGAGAACTCTGTCTCTGTGTATTACTGGTGATTGTCTCCTCAAAACTTGTGCTGTGGATAAAGAATGTGTTTAGTTCCAAATCCCCACAGAAGCTTGCTGTTTTAAATATACTAAGCAAGTGTCAATACATCAGGATTCACCTGTATGGTAAAGACTTTGTTGAAGTGTTGTTCTTTTCTATTGCAATGTTCACTGGAAGATTCTGCTTAACCACCTCACATTTTCACTGCGCATGCGCGGCTCAGGAAGCGAGCAGTGTGGCGATCGGCGGTGCGCTGTATCCCTCGGACACAGCGGATCACCGATCATGGAAAGAGCTGAAGATGTCGGCTCGGTCATGTGATCAGCTGTGTCCAATCATAGCTGATCACATGTAAACAGGGAAATGCCGGTTATTGGCATTTCTCTCCTCTCGAGCTGTCACACTGACAGCTCGAGAGAAGAGGAGAGCTGGTAATCGGCTTTCCGTGGAGGGGACATGTACACTGATCATCAGGGCACTGATGATCAGTGTGCCCTGATGATCAGTGCAGCCCCAGCAGTGCCACCTGTCAGTGTTTATCAGTGCCTTATGTCAGTGCTTATCAGTGCCATGTATCAGTGCTGCCTTTCAGTGCCCATCAGTGATGCCTGTCAATGCCCATCAGTGCCACCTACCAGTGCCTCCTCATCAGTGCAGCCTATCAGTGCCCATCAGTGCAGCCTCATTAGCGCACATCAGTGAAGGAGAAAAATCACTTATTTACAAAATTTTATAACAAAAACTAAGAAAACATTTTTTTTTTCAAACTTTTCAGTGGTTTTTGGTTTGTTTAAGAAAAAATAAAAAACCCAGGAGGTGATTAAATACCACCAAAATAAAGCTCTATCTATCACAAAAAAATGATAAAAATTTCATATGGGTACAGTGTTTGACCGCGCAATTGTCATTCAAAGTGCGACAGCGCTTAAAGCTGGAAATTGGCCTGGGCAGGAAGGGGGTATAAGTGCCCTGTAATCTAGTGGTTAAAGGAGACTGTACTATCCTGTTACCCCTGGATTACAAATACTCTCCCATGCAGAGAGTGAGCACTCTTTCATTGATTAAAGGGCCTCAACATTGAGAGACTTTAAGTTTCATTCCACTGGCCAGTGGTTAGGTAGGATATTTCTGCTCAGCTAGTACTGCTATAACAAATGTCAATAAGCTGCTTAACCTCATTAACAGTTATTGTTTCATGTGTCAATGTCACCCTAGTCAGTGTGATACTAGTCAGTTTTTGGAGTCTTTGCCCAGTGAATTGTGATTTCTTACTAACTGTGTTAGGCAAAGTGGTATTGAATTAGATAAGGACCAAAAGTGTCCATTGATTATCTGCTCCTGTCCTAATTAATCTTTGCTAGGTAGCTTTGGAATATGCGCACACTGGAAGAGACTCACACTGACACACAAGTTCAGTCTATGAACACTTCTAGTTTATTATAATGAGCAAGTGAGCTTATATATGCAAAATGATGCAAAAGTCACCTGAGAACAGCATAAGCATTATATTAGTCTTTGATTGGTCATTTTCCACACTAAAACAATCTCCGTCATGGTATAGGTGTGATCTTCTTCCAAGTCTTATCTTATAGAAAGAAAAACATTCCTTTGTCTCAAGTTGGCACGATGGGAGGGGGGTCGGTGCTATGGGAGGGGGTCGGTGCGTGTGAGCAGACATTTTTTTAAGCAAGGAATTCTTAAAGTACCACAAAGCCCAGCAGGCAGAAAATATTCACACAACATATGTATTCATACTAAACATTTATAAATATGAAGAAAGAAATAGTATTAAAGTATAAAAGTAAATATGTATAAAAATGTGTAGAAAAACGTGTGTGTGTATATATATATATATATATATATATATATATATATATATATATATATATATATATATTCAATAGGAAACCAAATAGGCATTTTACCATATTCATCACAGTATCTGTGTTTTATGTACATTACCGGTGTTAAATCAGCTAGTTCTTTTTCAGGGTTTGTCTTCTTCAATAAAACTCATAAAAAAATATTCTCAGAGTGTCGAAGTGTTCTGGGTATAATTGTAGGTGTCACCAGATTCAGGTGGGAGCCTATATATCTAGCCAAGCATCACCCAAGGGCAGGGGCGGACTGACAACTCATAGGGCCCCCCCGGGCAATAGGGGATCATGGGGCCCCTGTGTCCTTGCCCAGACTCAAAAAAGCCTATGAAAAAGGTACCAGGGGCATCTCATGGGGCCCCCTATTGACCCCGGGCCCTCGGACAGTGCCCGAGTTTCCAAATGGTCAGTCCACCCCTGCCCAAGGGTGTGCTACATATAACAAAATTAAAAGTGTACTAAATTGTCTGCAAAAAAATTGTAGCTTTGACTGCTTACTTCTGTTTGTAAACCATGGCCAGGGAATTCCATTCATCTACATCAGTCCATTTTCTTAGATGAGGGTCTGATATAGATGTTAATGGGGAACCCCACAAAAAATGTCCTTAACCACTTCCCGTCCAGCCCATGTATATAAACGGCCATCGGGAGCAGTGCAGGGGCAGGTGGCCGTTTACAAATCTCCTCCCCGCTTCCCTGCTTGTGCGCGCTCCCTGGGAGTGCGCGGCATTGTGATCCAGTGCCCGCTGTGTCCGGAGGATACAGCGGAACACCGATCGTTTTACGGGACCTCAGTGTGAGGTCCCAATCATGTGATCACTGATTGGCCAATCAGTGATCACATGAATAGTAGTAAGCAAGATCTCACTTCTGACATCATTGCTTACTACGTGTGAAATCTGTGAATGATCACAGAGATCACATGGTACAAGGCAATTCACAACAGCCTTGTACCATGTGACAAGCTGTGACCAATCACAGCTCACACAGAAAGGAGAAATGATTGCTTTTACACCCATAAAGGCTGTAAAAGCAATCAGTGTACAAAAAAAAAAAAATCTTCATCACCCCCCACAAGTAGTACAGTGTCACGATGGTGACACTGTACTGCTAGGGTGACAGTTTGTTAAAAAAAAAACATAAATAATAATATAAAAAAATAAAATAAAAATGTAAACTATTTTGAAAAATTATCATTTTTGGTTATAAACTAATTTGGGTTTTTTTATTTACTAAAAAGATAACTGAATACATTTGGCCAAGATTTATGAAGAAGGATTATTTATTTGCAAAATTGTATAAGAAAAACACTTATTTTTCAAAATGTTTGGACTTTTTAATTTATATAGCAAAATAAAAATAAAAATCCAAGCGGTGAATAAATACCACCAAAATAAAGTTTTATCTGTCTCAAATAAATGCAAAATAATTCACATGGGTACAGTGTTGCATGACCGCTCAATTGTCATTCAAAGTGTGATAGCACTGAAAGGTGAAAATTGGCCTTGGCAAGAAGGGGGTGAAAGTGTCCGGAAGTGGTTAATGAGAGTCTGGTACAAATGTCAAGTGGACCCCATGGCGAGTACTTCTAGTACTGGGGGTACTATGTACTGCTACTCATTTACATAGGACAGCAGTATTTTGGTACCCCTTATTGTTAGAGGGAGCTTCCAGATTCCAGTAAGCACCCTGCCGGCAGACCCCTACAACGATGTGACCAGGATTGTGGGGAAGAGGCTCTTGTCCTCATCAGAATGGGGTCAAGGTGCTTTGCTTGGGGAGGGTCCCTTCTGGCAAGGTCCCCCCCCATGTTGAGGGCATATGGTCTAATGTGGTTTGAGAGAACGGGGGGAAGCTGCCCCCCCCTTACCTGGCTTGCCAGACTGCATGCTCGATTAACGATCTGTTATGATTTTTTTGGGGGACCCACATAATTTGGGAGACTGCATACCAATTGTTTTTTGCATGGGATCCACACTAAAACCTGAAAGGTCTGGTATGACTTATGGGGCAAACCCCATGTGTTTTTTTTTTTTTTTTATAACTATCCCCAGTTGCTTTGTTTACATGGCTGAGGATTCCTGACCAGTGAATTAATTTATCTAAGACTGCAGTATCTGAGTGATGTCACTGGTTGCTAAGGATGCAGCGTGTGCAGGCACCCACCATTTCCTTAACAGATATTGACAGCGGAAAAAAGAAAGTTGTCAAATATAGTAGTTGGAGAAAATCCTATTACTATATATGAAGTTAGGCTCCTTTAGACCAAGCTAAAAGTCTAGTGTTTGCATGAACCCCCCTACTAGAAAGATATCATCTGAACTTGTGTTTGAACCAAACCAATAGCTCATCCCTAGTAGTAGCCCAATGGCTGTTACTTTAATGCTGCAGGCAGAGACTGCATACTACAAGGGTGTTGTCAGCCCAAGATATGCTAAACAAAGCCACACACTGTACAGCTCTTTCTGTTTATTGCCTTTTGAAGTGTTCATGTGCTGTCCTGATGCTAGCCAGTTTCTACCAATCCCATACCTGAAGTGTATATATTGTGAGCATTTGGGAATAACCAAGGGATACAGAGAAAGGAAGGAAATGGTGAGGTGTGATTTTGAAGGTTTTTTTTGTGTACTGTTTTGACATCTTATTATAAACTTTTATAATAAAGGTTAAAGTAATGTGCTTGGAGGAAATATCACAAGTATTTCACACCATATCCCAAGCTTAAAAGGAGAAGTACAGCCATAGCTCTTTTGGCTGTTCTTCTGTGGATCACAGGAGTGCAGTTCGTTCTGCACTCCTATGACCTATTTTCAGCTGACAGTGGGTTGAAGCCTGCTGTCAGCTGACGTCACTAAGCCTGTCCAGGCTGAGGAAAGATACCGACTTTAAAGCCGCTGAGTGTCTGAGTCAGCCGCTCCCTCACTCTCCACAACCCAGCGTCCCAGTGAGTGCGTGAGGGGTGGGGGATGACAGAGCAGACAGCGGTGACTGACAGTCACCAATCACTGCTCACAGTGGCTGTGAGAACTCACACTTAGAGCTGGCAGGGGACAGATTCAGGATCTACCTAGGTAAGTATAATTGGGGGGGGGCAGGGGGGAGCCCATACTTTTCTTTTAAATACACCAAAAATAAAAACAAAACAGGAATATTTAGGTGTATAGATCCAACAACAATAAACACATTAGTAAAAATGTTTTTATTTTTCAATTGATGAATATGAAATATGATCAGATATCACTATACATCTAAAAGGTATTTGGTTGAATATAATTCACATTAACAGATCATGGATGACCATTCCAAATATATATAAACAATATATAGTTCACATTACTGAGGATGTAGATCTTTCTTCCAAAGCATATTTTCTTTTCTCTGCTCGTGTGATCTTTCCTCCAGTGCGTTTCCTGGAACAGCATTCAATTTTTCAGTTATACACAGTATATTTTACAGAGAGAACATGATTAATGCTTCCCTGCATTTAGACGCAACCCTTCTATCCTGATGGTGTGTGGCTATATTATTGGGAAAAAAAGGAAAGATGGAGTTATAATTCCTGGATAAGTTCAAGAAGGGTCCAGGTATTGGCAACAGGTCGCCAAATATGATGATGAAAGTCCACCACAAGGTTGGAGTATGAGTGATATGGAATTCTGGGGACTATGTGTAAGATATTAATTGATTTTATGTTCTCTCTGTAAGATATAGTTTATACAACTGCATATGAATCCTTGAAAAAATATTATTGGTTTGCTATACCCATTAATGATGGGCTCACATTGTGGATGCAGGTTTTATTGTTATAGCTGAATGATTCTCATATGTCCATGTATTGCTTCAGCTAGATGGTCCCTATGCTTCAAGGGCAGGAGAATTTCCTGTTCTGGATCACATGAGGGTTGATTTACGAAAACTGGAGAGTGCAAAATCTGGAATCATTGCAGAATCCGCTTCCAGGTTTTATTGTCACAGCTTAACTAAACAAGCTGAAGTTAGAAGCTGATTGGCTACCATGCACAACTGCACCATATTTTTCACTCTCCAGTTTTAGTAAATTGACCCCACAGTGTCTAATGCATGCCTCGCCATGCTCTCTGTGTTGCATCATAAAGGAGGGAATGCTGTTGTGATGAAACATGGCATGAGGGAACTCTCTCTGTTTCTGTGAATGTTATGCTTGTTTGTGTTTGTGTTAGAACTAATTACTTTGTAGTTCTCACTTGTGGTAGTACTAGACTGAGAGATGTAAAGGATAAGTTCACCCTTTAACAAAAAATAATAATAAATGGACATTTTTTTGCAGGTAAAAAAAAGTGAATTTACTATGTTTTTGTCTTGGGGGCCTGGAAAGTATTGCACCAGCGATTGCTGATGCCAGGCATGACTCCTGCAGACGTAGTGTATCTGTGCTCGTAACTCGTGTGGGCAAGCAGATACACACTGACATGTAGAATCAATTAACTACCACAGCGCTCAACAACTTATAGTTTTCTCATTCACACAATACTGTAAATGAGTAATGCAACTGAGAGGGCGCACTTTTTTTTTATATTGTGACATCTGGTGGGGAAGAAATTCCCCCGCTAGTTCTCACACCAGGGGATCGGTCCCTTCAAAACACATTACATGTTACACCCTGAATATGGGTGTATCATGTTACGAAAGGTGAACTTATGATTTAAGGATTGTAAGACATGCAGTGTAGCTGGCCAGCTAAGACCAGTCCTAGATTGCTAATATGGTTCACATATATGTGTATACCAAACCTGCCAATAACCTCAGTACAGTGTATATGGGCACATGCTAAAGCCAAAAGCAGAATCATTGCTGTAATTTATGTCTTTGATTGTTGTATGACATTTATATATATATTCATTGTGTTAGCAGAAGCAGAAAAGGAAAATATGCCTTTAAGAGTTAGTTAAAGATGAGCCAATCACAGACAGCCTCACACTGTACAGAGCCTTAACCAATCCCAGCCAGTTTCACATTTATGCCTGTGTTAAAACTCCCTGCTAGGATTTTCTAGAGACACATGCTCACCAGACAGAGGAGGAAACAGACACAGTTCCAATCAGAAAAGCTTTATGGAAGCAGAGCAGGCCAAATAGGTATTTAATGCACTTGTGTGTTCCTCTATTGTTTAACAGTGTAGGTAGATCTGTGTCTAAAAATGTTGTATGTGTTTACTTTAGTTCCATCGAACTTACGAATTTATCGAACTTAGCGAATTTTACGAATTTACGAATTAAACAAATCAAGTCACTGTAGAGTATTATAATCGAACGAATTTACCGAATCTAACGAATTTATCAATCTATTGAATCAAACCACTGTAATATGAAAGAAATAAGCTACTGTATGATAAATGAAACAAGCCATTGTAAGCAGTTATATGAAGAAGATTGAAGTTATTAAAGAAGTTAACTAAAGTATTCGGTGTGCTCTTTAAACCTACTGCATCCATAGAGCGGCATTGGAGGAATTACAGAGTACAGTCAGTCTAATCAAACAAAGAAACAGCAATTGCATAATTTTTCTAATGCCACAGCGCACTAGGCACCAAAGGGTGCTGCGTCTGCCACAGTGGAACTATTACCCTCAGAGGTCAAGCAACAGCGCTCCTCAACTTGCACAGTAAAGAGTACACTAGAGAAACAGAGCGCCATCATATACCGCCACGCGGAGACACCTCAGCGGAACAGTACAGGCCATAGCACGTGCGCATTAGTCAGACTGCAACAGACTCTTAAAGTGGCATACCGGCAAGGGCAAGACAGTCAGAGAAAGAGCGCCAAACCTCCTGCACCCCTAGAGAGAGAAAGAGATGCATGGGGGGAGGGCCAGAGCTAGAGTGCCTGCACCGCTATCCATCAAGAGACCACGTGTTGTATCCAGAGAGTTCACGATACTAGTCGCAAATCACCACAGAGCATCGCAAGTTCACGCAGAGCATCGCGAGTTCACGCAGAGCATCGTGAGTTCACGCAGAGCATCGCAAAGTCACCGCAGAGCATCGCAAGTCACCGCAGAGCATCGCAAAGTCACCGCATCAAGAAAAGTCTCCTTTAAGACTGACATTTGTTTCTGCAACCTTCAGATCACGGTATCCTGTTCTTCAATTAAGGTCAGAGCTTTCCTTTATTACTCACTTATGCACATAGGTTTCTGCAAGAGACATTTTTGTGCTCAAGAGAATACAGACTTTTAATAAAAGAGAGACATTTATAGTATATGATTCTGATGTATTTAAAGTGAAAGTAATTTATGCCTGTGTTTTGATGCTATTGCATGTAAAGTGAAAGTCATTTATTCTTGCATTTGTTAGTATTGCATTTAAAGTGACAGGTCCTTATTTTTCATATTAATTGTTATAGCATTCAGAAATGGCTGAGCCTAGCATTGCCACCCCACTGTTAGCGGATGCAATCATAGATATGGTAGAAGGTGAAGAGCAAGAGAAACCTGTCTGAATCTGAAAGGTGCAATGAAACGGTAGTCTCACCCAAACAAATATAGCTGAAACAGGTGAACTAAGACGTTCATCACGGGACAGAAAACCAACCCAAAAGGTGCTAGAAAATTTGGAGCAAGAGGCAGCACTAAAAGGAAAAAAGTTCGCCCGAATGTATGAGAGGTGGAAAGTATACACCATAGACATTCGCAGAAAGCTAAAACAAGAAAGCATAAAGGAGAATTTGAGTGAAATGATAGAGACAGTAGAAGATTCTGAGTCAGAGCTTATGACAGCATATGTCAACTTGCGGTCGTCCTTGACACCCTCCCAGGATATTGTAAGAAACATGGATACATGTACCGCAGTCACTAGGGATTTGGTGAAGCTTATGAGAGAACTATCATCTGCAGAAAATTATGATGAAGTCAAGGCACGAAAGGGAATGAATGAGCTCTTCATGAAAGACTATGCTAGGTCCTTAGGAGGAACCACAATCTCAAGTCTGACTTCCATCACTAGCAGAAGTGCCAGCCACATAACAGAGTTCTCAAGTACATCAGCCAAAAGAAAGGAATTAGCTGAACAACTCGCAACTCAACTCGCCGCCAAAAGAGCAGAAGTTGAGATGGAATCTGCCATTGAGGCTCAGCGTCTACGGATAGCCGAAATGGAGGGCTCAGCGCCATAAAATAGAAGCTCAGCACCATAAAATGGAAGCCGAACTGGAAGCTCAGCGCCATAAAAATGGAAAGTCTGGAAAGGCAGAAGGAAGTTTAAGATTATAGAAGCCAGACTCAGAGTGCACGAAGAGGATACGAATCAGGGTAGTCATAGATCCAAATCAGTGCTAAGTGGAGAAGCTGACTCCTACGTTCTTTCATACGCCCAGGAAAATGGAAGGAAATCTCCAGCATGTAGTGAAGAAATAAGTCTCAGTCCTTTCATCCCTGCTCAGAGAGAAAAGAAGAGAGACTCACCTGATTCAGAACAAAGTGGAAAAAGAGAACCAGATAATTCAACTCCCATATGTCATGGCAGTGGTCACGAGGATGTTACAACTGTTGACCCGGCGAAACCTCAGAGAATATTTCTCACTACACTTCCTGTTCCAGAACCTACTATATTCTCTGGGAGACGTACTGAAGTTTATCGAATGGAAGGGAAGTTTTGAAATGATCATTGAACATAATTGCTCCCGTCCAGTGGACAAGTTATTCTACCTCCAGCGGTATACTGGCGGAGAAGCAAAAAGGGTTCTTGAAGGTAACTTCTATAGGAAAGATGAAGAAGCCTACAAGCAAGCTTGGGAAAAATTAAATGCAAGATATGGTCATCCCTTCTTAGTACAAAGAGCTTTCAGAGAGAAGTTGATAAACTGGCCTAAAATAGGTCCTAAAGAACACTTCAAGCTCCAGGGTGTCACCCATCCTCTGGAACTCCCTGCCCCAACCCATCAGATTATCACCTACTCTCCTCTCCTTTAGGCGCACCCTGAAAACCCATCTCTTCAGGGAAGCCTACCCCGCCCCCTGCTAACTTGCCGACCTCCTCCACTCTTCCTACCACTCCATCCCCCACAGCTATATCTCCTCCTGTGCCACCATCCCCTCCCTCCTAGATTGTAAGCTTGAAAGAGCAGGGCCCTCGATCCCCTCATGTTTTGCATTGTATTGGTATTGTTCTGTCACATGTTCTGTCCCCCTTTATAATGTACAGCGCTGAGCGAACTATTGGCGCTTTATAAAATACTGTATAAATAATAATAATAATAATAATAAGAGTATGGTGACTTCCTGCAAGCATGCAGCAACGCTATCCCACATGTTCAAGGACTAGAAGTATTGAACGACTATCTAGAAAACCACAGGATGCTAGCCAAGCTACCAGAACAAGTGGCTTCTGGATGGAATCGCTATGTGACTAAACAGTTAGATCAAGGCAAAAACTTCCCAAGTTTTAAAGAGTTCTCTGAATTTGTCAATGAGGAAGCACGAATAGCGTGTAATCCAGTAACAGCATCTTATGTCTTAAAACCCTTAGAAGAAAGGCCTACAAGAGAGATAAGACGCTCAAGAGCAACTAGCTTTGCAACCAACACAGCTACTAAAGGTCCAGATGCCCATGAGAGCAAGTTCAATGTCATTACTGGGATCAGTAAAGAGTCAGAACCGACAAGTCTTCAGACTACCTTCAAGTGTATGTTCTGTGAAGAGAATCACTCCATACATAAGTGCCAAAGATTGAAGGAAAGGTCTCCAGACGAAAAGAAGAAGTTTGTGTTTGATAATCAGCTGTGTTTTGGATGTTTAAGAAAAGGCCATATTACTAAAGAATGCAAAAAAAAGGCCACTTGCAGTGTTTGTAAAGGACGTCATCCTACCCCACTACATGAAGAACGTCCAAAGAAAGAGAAACCTTTAATGCCCAAGGACACTGAGGAAGAAAATAAAGCGACAGTATTCTCTTGCAGAGTGAGAGAAAGAGAAATCAATGGCACGTTAATGGTTGTACCAGTATGTATTTCAAATCCTAAAAGGAAGAACAGGAAGGTATACGCCTATGCGCTACTGGATGCCCAGAGTGACGTCACCTTCATTGATCAAGAAATCTGCAAGAAATTACAAGTGGCCACAGAACCAGTGAAACTCAAACTCACTACAATGACAGGAAGAGACACACTGGTCAAAGAGTCAAAGGACTGAGAGTTAGAGGACTCCACTCATCTGCATATTAGATCTACCTCCAGCTTATACAAAAGACGACATACCTCTAGATCGAGATCGCATACCTACCTGTGAAACAGCCAACAAATGGGAACACCTATCTGTCATATCTCATGAAATGTCCCCGCTGAAGGAATTTGCTGTTGGACTGTTGATAGGCTACGACTGTCCCGAGGCCTTGGTGCCATGAAAGATAATCACAGGAGGAAAGGGTGAACTCTACGCAGTCCAGACTGATCTAGGATGGGGTGTTGTTGGAGGAAAACGGCAGATTGCAGATTCAGGACAGGTGACAGGATTGTGTCATAGAATATCTGTCCAAGAGTTACCAACTGTAAGTCCAGCAAAAGTACTCAAAATCCTAGAATCCGACTTTGCAGACGTAAGTTGTAATGAAAAGAGTGTATCCCAAGAGGACATAAAGTTTGTACAAGTTCTAGAAGATAATATTCAGCAAAAATCAACAAGGTCATCTTGAAATGCCCCTACCTTTTAGGGAATGACCTCATCTGCCAAATAACAGAGATCTTGCCCTGACAAGATTGAAAAGCTTAAAGAAAAGGATGGGAAGAGATCCCAAACTCAAAGACGATTATTTGAATTTCATGAAAGAAATCCTCAAAGAAGGGCACGCAGAGAAAGTTGATGGTCAGCCTAAAAATGGAGAAGTGTGGTACATCCCACATCAAGGTGTCTATCACCCCAAAGAAACCAGATAAGATCAGAGTAGTTTTTGATTGCTCAGCAAGGTACAATGATGTTGCATTGAACGATCATCTACTTAAGGGACCAGATCTTACAAACACTGTACCTGGAGTACTCTGTAGATTCAGAAAGTATCCCATAGCAGTCATGTGCGACATTGAAAAGATGTTCCACCAATTTCATGTGAAGGAAGAAGATAGAGACTTCCTGAGGTTCCTATGGTGGGAAAGACAGAGATACAGATACAGAGCCAGCAGAATACAGAATGAAAGTACACTTGTTTGGAGCAGCATCATCCCCAGGTTGTGCCAATTATGGTATGAAGTATCTGGCCAATCAGAATGAAAAGGATTGCCCATCAGCAGCAAATTTTTTGAAGAAAAACTTTTATGTAGATGATGGTCTTATAAGCCTAGAATCCTCAAAATCGGCAATTCAGTTGGTGAGAGAGAGCCAAGAGTTATGCGCAAAAGGAAAACCTGCGTCTTCACAAATTCATCTCAAACGACAGAGAGGTACTAGAATCCATCAGTGACTCCAAACGTGCATCAACAAAAAAAGAATGTGGATCTTAACTATGATCCTCTTCCAGTTCAGAATGTACTCGGATTGGGATGGAATGTAGAAAACGACAATTTTTTCTTTGAAATATCCATGGAAGAGAAAGTTCCAACTAGACGTACCATTCTTTCCACAGTAGCCTCAATATATGATCCGTTGGGATTCTTATCACCAGTAATCCTCAGAGCAAAAGAAATATTGCAAGAATTATGCAGACAGAAGTTGGGATGGGACGAACCCATACCTGCAGGCTTGAGGCCAAGGTGGGAGAGTTGGATAAAAGACTTGCAAAATTTGAAAGAAATTCGGATACCCAGATGTTTTGTACCTCCTGATTTCGGAAAGTACAAGAGAATAGAACTTCATCACTTTTCAGATGCCAGTAGTCATGGTTATGGTCAGTGCTCCTACATCAGAGTAATAGGATTAGAAAAGATACACTGTGCCCTAGTTATGGGAAAGGCCAGAGTAGCACCAAACAATATTCAGACAATACCAAGACTCGAACTAACAGCAGCCGTCGTTTCAGCCTCAGTAAGTCAGTTTCTGAGAGAAGAATTGGAATTGAAAATAGATGAAGAGCAGAGCATTTTTTGGACAGACTCACAAGTTGTCCTAGGTTACATAAACAATGAAGCTCAAAGATTCCACACTTTTGTCGCTAACAGAGTTCAAAAAAAATTCGAAAAAACAACGAATCCAGAACATTGGCACTATGTTGACACAAAGCAAAACCCGGCAGATCATGCTTCAAGAGGCCTAAATGTAACAGAATTGAAGAATTCAAACTGGTTCACCGGTCCAGAGTTCCTTTGGGAAAGGGAAATCATACCCAGTGACGGTTATACAGAACTGTCTATGGGTGATCCAGAAGTAAAGGTAGTTCAAACATTGAGCACTGCTGCCAAGTGTCAAGATGACATACTTGAATGACTAGCCAGATGTTCAAAGTGGAATACAGTCATAAACATTGTAGCTCGAATTCAACGCTTAGCAAAAGGAATCTGTCAGGGCTCCCGGGTATGACCAGAGGTGTGTGACTGACGCAGGGAAACGCAGACTTCAGATATGTTATAAAACAATATAATTTATTAACACTAACAATACAAACATAAACGCAGTGCAATACTAAAACATAACACAGTGCAAACGAACCAAACCAAACCACCCACAGATAACAATACATACAATGCAAGCGTCGTCAGGCAGGCCGGGTCAATATCAATCGGGCAGGTAGGTACAGGGGGAGCAAGCGGAGAATGGTCGGGGTCACAAGCCAGGTTCAGCAGGTAGCGGGCAGCGTGGTACAAAGGGTCAGGCAGAGGGATGGTCAGGAACGAGCCGGGGTCAGAGCAGGAGAAGTCAGCAGAGGTCAGATCAGGCAGGGTCAGCAACAAGACAGGAACAGGAACAGGATGCAGGAACAGGATACAGGGCCCAGGAAAAACACACACCAAGGCAGAGTCTGCAGGTCTGGCCATCCCTTAAATACACCAGTATAAGCAGTTTCAGGTGTTTAGCTGGCTGCAAGGTTGAGTCTCTGATTACTGGGAGCACCCGCTGTCCAGCCCTGGTACTGCAGCCCATAAGGCAGGCGAGTCCCATCATTGCTGGCCAGTCCATTCCTGACAGTACCCCCCCCCCCCCTCAAGGAGTGGCCTCAGGATGCTCCAAACAGTCCCAGCTGGGCAAAATGTTCCACCGCCCGGGTCTGGTAACTGGCGGGATATCAAAGACTGGCACACCGGGCAGGACTCCAGGCAGCGGCACACCGGGCAGGACTCCGGGCAGCGGCCCATCGGGCAGCGGCACACCGGGCAGAGGCACATCGGGCAGAACTCCGGGCAGAGGCACATCGGGCAGCGGCACACCGGGCAGCGGCACACTGGGCAGGGGCACATCGGGCTGGACTCCGGGCAGCGGCACATCGGGCAGGACTCCGGGCGGGCGGCACATCGGGCGGCGGCACATCGGGCTGGACTCCGGGCGGCGGCACATCGGGCTGGACTCCGGGCGGCGGCACATCGGGCTGGACACCGGGCGGCGGCACATCGGGCTGGACTCCGGGCGGAGGCACATCGGGCTGGACTCCGGGCGGAGGCACATCGGGCTGGACTCCGAGCGGAGGCACATCGGGCTGGACTCCGGGCGGAGGCACATCGGGTTGGACTCCGGGCGGAGGCACATCGGGCTGGACTCCGGGCGGAGGCACATCAGGCAGGACTCCGGCGGAGGCACATCGAGCAGGACTCCGGGCGGAGGCACATCGGGCTGGACTCCGGGCAGAGGCACATCGGGCTGGACTCCGGGCAGAGGCACATCGGATCACCAGGCGAAGCAGCAGGCAGCGGGCCACCAGGCGGAGCAGAGGCCCTGGGCCCCCAGGCGGAGCAACAGGCACCGGGCCCCCAGGCGGAGCGGCGGGGCGCCAGGCCCCCAGGAGGGGCGACGGGCATCGGGCCCCAGGCGGGGCGACGGGCATCGGGCCCCCAGGCGGGGCGACGGGCATCGGGCCCCCAGGCGGGGCGGCGGGCATCGGGCCCCCAGGCGGGGCGGCGGGCATCGGGCCCCAGGCGGAGCGGCGGGGCGCCGGACCCCCAGGCGGAGCGACGGGCGCCGGACCCCCAGGCGGAAGCAGCACAGGTCTCGGGCCTCCAGGCGGAGCGGCGGGCGCCGGGACCCCCAGGTGGAGCGACAGGCACCGGGTCACCAGGCAAGGCAGTGGGCTCCGAGTCAACTGGCGATGACGCGGGCACTGGGTCAGACAATAAATCGTCTGGCTGGACAGACCGCGGGCCCCTGGGTCAACATTTTGGATCGTCTGGCT
>CATNWA010002728.1:0-21400 GCA_951230385.1 Staurois parvus
CCCAGGGAAAAGGGGTGGGGGAGCAGGAGCTCTGGTAGAGGGGAGGAGGAGACAGAGGACCCAGACGCACGTGGCCCAGTATGCTCTGGGATGGAGGCAGGGAGTCCCTGCGATTCCTTGGCACAATGGCCCATAGCATGCTGGTTGCTTGCGTAGCGACAAGGCACCGAATAATAACCATCAGGACAGAGGGATGACTTTTGGGCTGTTCCACTTGGTTGGACCCTCGCTTACGTTCAAAAATGGTGGCCTTTTTCACACCTGTCTGAGAGGGGAGGCCAAAATAAAGTACTATAAAAAACCCACCTATATGTAGTCAGTTGGTCCTCTGTCGCTTTCTGCGTCCAACGTCCATCCTCAGACACTGTGGGCCCTGTGCGCTCGCGTTCCCCCCGCTTATTGCCATGGCAGCAGCGGAGGGGTGGGGTGGTAGGAGCAGTGGCAAGCTCCACCAGCAGCCGGCTGCCTCAGTCCTGCAGTCGATGATGAGTAGCTTTCTTCACAGCGCAGTTCTCGCTAGTGAGGGGAAACTACTAACCAGCCGCAGCAGCAGCAGCATCAGGTGGACCTGGAGCAGGACCTCAAACAACAGGCTTGGGCCTACTTGGACAGCACCCTGCCAACCGAGGTAGACAATCCCCATTGACTACTGGGCAACAAAAACTTGACCTTTGGCCCCAACTAGCTGAATTTGCCCTTGAAAGGCTGTCATCCCCCGGCCCGTAGCGTGGCATCGGATGGGCGCGTTGGTTTAGTGCGCTGGCAGTAGGTAGTATTGTAACTCCAGCGGAGGACACGACTGCTCCACCCAAAGTGTGTAGAGACCTCACGTTTGTTGATAAATTAATCAGGCGTGGATTAGTCTGGATTTCAAACCACCAGTTCCTGACACAAAAAACTGACTAAATCCGCCATGAATATCATGCCCAAACATGTTATTATTTTTAACATAGGCCTCTGTGTATTGGCCTTCAATTTAAGCTGCTTACGCATTCGCCACTCTGCCATGGGCCCCTGATACCGCCTCCTCTTGCTGCTCGGCCAGGTCCAGAGTGTGTCATGGGTCCCTGTACAGCCTCCCCATTGCTGCTGTCTCCATCGGCCACACTCGTGGCCATGTGCCACTTTCAGGTCCTCCTCACACTGCTGGTGTGTTCCATTTTGTCATAGGGGTGCTGGCAGATTACGGGCCTCCCATTGCTGCTGCCAGGCCCTTTTAATCTGCCATCGGGCCCCCGTACCGACTCCTCATGCTGCTGCCAGGCCCATAATCTGTTCATGGGCCCCTGTACCGCCTCCTCATGCTGCTGCCAGGTCCAAGTGTGTCATGGGTCCCCTGTACGGGCCCTCCCATTGCTGCTGTCTCCAATCGCCCACACTCTGGTCATGTGCCACTTTCAGGTCTCCTCACACTGCTGGTGGGTTCCATTTTAGTCATAAGGGTGCTGGCAGATTACGGGCCCTCCCATTGCCGCTGCCAGGCCCGCAATCTGCCATGGGCCCCTGTACCGCCTTCTCAATGCTGCTGCCAGGTCCAGAGTGTGTCATGGGTCCCTGTACGGCCTCCCCCATTGTGCTGGGTCTCCATCGCCACACTATGCCATGTGCCACTTTCAGGGGTTCTCCTCACACTGCTTGTGGGTTCCATTTTTTTGGGGGGGTCAATAGGGTGCTGGCAGATTATGGGCCTCATTGCCATTGCAGCTGCCAGGCCCGTAATCTGCCATGGGCCCCCGTACCGACTCTCATGCTGCTTCTATAGGCCCGTAATCTTGTCATGGGCCCCTGTACCGCCTCCTCCCCCCCATGCTGCTGCCCAGGTCCAGAGTGTGTCATGGGTCCCTGTCACGGCCTCCCATTGCTGCTGCCAGGCCCCGTAATCTGCCATGGGCCCCCCGTAGCCGACTCCTCATGCTGCTGCCAGGCCCGTAATCTGTCATGGGCCCCTGTACCGCCTCCTCATGCTGCTGCCAGGTCCAGGAGTGTGTCATGGGTCCCTGTACGCGGCCTCCATTGCTGCTGTCTCCATCGCCACAACTCTGCCATGTGCCACTTTCAGGTCTCCTCACACTGCTGGTGGGTTCCATTTTGTCATAGGGTGCTGTATGGCCTCCCATTGCTGCTGCCAGGCCCGTAATCTGCCATGGGCCCCCGTACCGACTCCTCATGCTGCTGCCAGGCCCGTAATCTGTCATGGGCCCCTGTACCGCCGCCTCATTGCTGCTGCCAGGTCCAGAGTGTGTCATGGGTCCCTGTACGGCCTCCCATTGCCTGCTGTCTCCATCGCCACACTACCTGCCATGTGCCACTTTCATGGGCCCCAGTCTCCTCACACAGCTGGTGGGTTCCCATTTTGCCTCATAGGGTGCTGTATGGCCTCGGCCATTTGCTGCTGCCTGGGCCCGTCAAATCTGCCATGGGCCCCCGTTATCGCCCGACTCCTACCATGCTGCTGCCAGGACCGTAATCTGTCATGGGCCCCTGTACCGCCTCCTCATGCTGCTGCCTGTGTTTGGGTCCAGAGTGTGTCATGGGTCCCTGTACGGCCTCCCATTGCTGCTGTCTCCATCGCCACACTCTGCCATGTGCCACTTTCAGGTCTCCTCACACGGCTGTGGTTGACATGCTGGTGGGTTGGCCCCCCAGTTTGTTCATAGGGTGCTGTATGGTACCGTCTCCCATTGCTGCTGCCTCCACCGCCCACACTGTGGCACCACACTCTGGTTTTGGCCCCGTGACTGCCCAAATGAGTAAAGTGTGCGGTGATTCTAAGATCGACGGCACTCATCTGCATGTCATACTGACTGACAGTATTATTTATCTTCCCCAGCAGACTCCAAGGGCATTTAAATTAAAGGTACAGTGTTCTGCACTAATATAAAGGCTCTCTGAAGCCTAGAAACACCCTTTTTGTAAGTTAAATTTGCAGCGAATATATTCGCCTCAAATCAAATTTTTTTCCGAGGAATTCGGCGAATCAGCCGAATCGAATTTTTGAATACTTCGCTCATCTCTACTTGTCACCCACATGAAAGGTAGGAAGTGATCTGCGATAACTGTCGGCAGCCCTTTTATAACTTTCCTGAGCCGCCCCCAAGGTCTCGATCAACTTCACCTGAATCTCCTGCAATGTAGTTAAACTGTTGGCAACAGCAGAATTTGAGTTGTGATAGGGAGATCAGAATAAAACTGGGATGATACCCCGTATTGAGGAAAAAGGGGCTTTGGGAGGTGGAGCTATGTTTAGCATTGTTATAGGTAAACTCTGCCGTAGGTAGATAGTCCACCCAGTCATCCTGAAGATAACTGACAAAACATCGAAGGTACTGTTCCAAAGTTTGATTGGTCCTTTTGGACTGACCATTGGACTGTGGATGAAAAGCAGAGGATAGGTTAATGGTTACCCCTAAAGCTGAACAAAAGCTTTTCCAAAATCTTGATGTGAACTGTACTCCTCTATCAGATGCCACATCATCAGGAATTCCATGTAATTTAAAAACATCTCGAACCATCAACTCCGCAGTCTGTTCAGCAGAAGGTAACCCTCTTAACAGGTATTAAAATGAGCCATTTTAGTAAGGGGGTCGACGACTACCAAGATCGTAGTTATTTCTCTTGAGGAGGTAATTCGACTACAAAGTCCATAGAAATTGACCCCCAAGGTCTTGATGGAACAGGAAGTGGCTGGAGCCACCCCAATGGAGAAGCTCGGGTGTCTTATGACATGGACACGTCATACAGGAGGCCACGTAACGTTTGATAGCCTTCTTATAACTAGGCCACCAGAAGGAACGTGACAGAAGGTCTGTTTTAGAAATTCCAAAAATGTCCTGCCAGTTTGGAGTCATGAACTAATTTGAGGACTTCCACCCGAGCAGACTCCGGTACATAGAGACGATGCAACTAGAGTCCAAAAACCATTCTTGTACTCAAGGTTTATGTCCCTAGGAGGATCACTGAGAAGTGGGTCATTCTCATACCCCTCTTTGAGAAGACTCAAGAATGTCTTTGCACTTGTGGCCCCTAGGAAGTTCTTTTGAGTTAGTATTGAACATTCGGAGTTGCCCTCCAGGGGAAGCTTGGAAAGCATCCTTGATAAGGCATCGGCTTTTACCATTCCTCGATCCAGGTCGATATGATATAACAAAATTGAATCTGGAAAAGAATAAAGACCAGCGTGCTTGTCTGGAAGACAAACTCTTGGCCGAGCGAATGAATTCCAGATTTTTTATGGTCAGTGAGAACAGTTACAGGATGATTGGCCCCTTCTAGCAGATGCCTTCATTCAGAAAAGGCTTCCTTAAATTGCCAGCAGCTCTTTATTCCCAATGTTGTAAATTTCTTTCGGCTGAGGACATCAACCGAGAAAAGTAGGCACAAGGATGAAGCTGCATTTTTTCATCACTTCGCTGAGACAGGATAGCTCCCACGGCAGAATTGGAAGCATCCACTTCCACTATAAAGGGCAATTCAGGATTGGGATGTACCAAAATTGGTGTGGAAGTGAAAAGAGCTTTCAGCTTTTCAAACGCAACCTGTGCCTCAGAGGTCCACAGGTACCCCTTTCTTTGTCAGCTGTGTGATTGGAGCTATCACTCTAGAAAAAGTTTCTTATAAAATTTCCTGTAGAAGTTGGCAAACATTTCCAGGTGCTGACCAATCTACCACTGCTTTGATTTTCTCGGGATCCATGCTCACTCCCTCTGGAGAAATGATATAGCCTAAGAACTGGATCTGGGTTTGTTCAAACTCACATTTTCTCCAATCTAATGTAAAGTTTATTTTTCCTTAATCTTTCAAAGACCATGCAAACATGTTTGCGGTGCTTCTCCCAATTATCTGCAAAGATAAGGATATCATCCAGATAGGCAATTACAAACTGGTCCAACAGATCAAGAAAAGCATTGTTGACAAAATGCTGAAATGTTGTAGGGGCGTTGCAAAATCCAAATGGCATCACCAAGGATTCAAAATGCCCATACTGGTTCTGAAGGCGGTTTTCCATTCGTCTCCTTGACTAATGCGGACAAGGTTATATGCCCCTCGTAAATCAAGTTTTGTAAAGATCTTGGCAGAACAAAGTCTTTCCAACATTTCAGAGATCAAGGGTAATGGATAACGGTTTTTTTACTAGTGATTCTATTCATGTCTCTGTAGTCAATGCATAGACGCAAGGTGGAGAGTCTCTCTTTTCAACAAAGAACAGGGCTGCTCCTGCAGGAGAAGTTGAGTGTCTAATAAAGCCCTTCTCCAAATTCTCATAGATCCACACCCTGAGTACTTTTAATTCAGGTTCCGACAGATTGAAAAGGCGGGCCAAAAGGTATTTCTGCCCCTGGGAGCAGCTCAATGGGGCAATCATATAGGCGATGAGGGGGTAATTGATCTGCATTTTTCTTGTCACAGACATCCCGGAACTCATGGTAATGTGGGGGCAAATTGTCATATGACTGAATAGCCACTATGTCACCTTGCTCTTCCTTGGTCGGTGACGAACTTGGTCGGCAAGGATTTTAATCTATTTTTTTTGCAATTTTTTTCACAGTGGGGGGGGGATGTAAAAGCTATAGTCCGTGCTCCCCCAGTTGATGAAAGGATTGTGAGTGGAGAACCAAGGAATGCCCAGGACTTGGGTGACGTGATCAGCTGAAAGCTGATGGTCTCACAATGGTCAGCCTCAAACAACAGTACCAGGGGGAACCGTTTTATGGGTAACAGGTCCTGAAGAAATAAGGGTGACCCATCATTTGTCTCCATATCAATAGGGGTAAATGTATTTCTGGCTTGAATATTATGGTTGTGGGCAAACTCTATATCCATAAAGTTCCCACCAGCCCCGGAGTCCAGCATAGCTGAGCAGGAGATCTCACAGCCCTCAGATACAAGTTTAATGGGAATGTCATAATGAGAGAGTAGTGAGTTCACTTTATTCTCTTCAGGAATCAGTGGGGAGACAGACTGGCTTATAGAGTTTATGTGTTCAGGCTCAATCACATCAGTCACAGCAATTGTTCTTCTAACCTTGTTAGAACAATTAATTGCATAATGACCAGAATCCCCACAGTATAGACATAAATTCTCCGAACGTCTTCTCTCTTTCTCTTGAGTAGAAATGGACTTTTTAATCGCATCTGCCTGCATAGGTTCAGGTGTGTTAGAATCTGAAGAAATGTTTAGATCCTTCTGACTGAACTGACTAGCAGAAAAAACGCATGCCACCATTACTTCCAAACATTCCCAACATCTCCTTCCTCCTTTCTGTAAGTCTTTGATCAATTCGGATACACAATTGGTTGAATTCCTCGAGATCATTAGGAATATCTACTCTGGCAAGCTCATCCTTTACGTTGTTCAGAAAGTCCTTGGCGGAACTGGCTCTTTTGTGCTGCAGGGTTCCAAGTGGTATCTGTGATCCAACTTCTGAACTCGGCTGTGTATTCAGCGACTGAGCATCTACCCTGACGCAGACTATGCAATTTTGCTTCCGCAGTAGCACAACGGTTGGGATCATCAAAAACCTTATTCATCATGGTCAAAAGGGTATCAACATTATTCAGAATGCCATGGTTTTGCTCTATATAAGGGGAGGCCAAAGCTAGAGCTTCCCCAGTCAGAAGCCCAATAATAAACAATACCATCTTTTTCTCTGAAGGAAACGCAGAAGGGTACATTTGAAAATATATCCGACATTAAGGAAACCACTGTAGTGGCGGCGGTCTCCATTAAACTTAGATAGTTGGGGCATATGTGAGCTAGTATCATCTCGGGTACAGCAGTTGTCTCCACAGAGCCTGAATCTCTTCCTGTTGCCTTTCTACTATACCTTGCAGTTCAGAAAATTTATTTTGGTAGGTAACACCAAACTCTTGCAGCTCTGATATTTGCTGTCTGACAGGAGCCATGGCATTTGCTATAGTGGCCTCCATGTTTGGGCCAGATTATTCTGCCACGGTCTGGGTCAGGTTCAGAAACCAGTTGCTATAGCTGTGTAAGGCTTACCTGAAACAGCAGGATAGGTCCACCAGCAGATCACCCTGGGAATGACGCAGGTTCACCTGAGGTGCAGGGTCTAAGTATTAACCGGTTTTCACCAGAGCTCCTAATGGTGGAGATGGATTGGGCTGCATGATCGCAGGATCACCCCACTTGGGAATGAGCAAGCCGGTAACCGATAGTGGATCAAACAGGTAGGGATCAAGCAGAAGCAGAGTCAAACAAGACAAGTCACAAATGGTAGTAGACGAGGATGAGACGAAATTGTAGTCAGTAACAAGCCAAAGGTCGGTAGCGAAGGTGTAGCCGGCAGCAGGAGAGAGATAAGCGGGATATTGGCTGGAAAAGCACAATAATCTGGCAAGGAGGAAGTGCATGGACCTGGCTTTTATCAGGAAGTGCATGGGAGGAGCAAGGAGTTCAAGGTTCATGAGAGAACAAGGCACAAGGCAGGATTATCCAATAGATCAGGCAGAATGTAGTCCACCATCCCAGATAGCTCAGTGAGAAGAAACATTGCCTCTTACCGCAGAAGGCCCAGGTTTGATTCCAGGCTCTGACACCCTCTCTGGAAGACTTTATGTTGCCGATGGGGCGATTCAGCCTGGACTTCTGGAGAGTACTACAGCTTAAACACTTTCTGGAATCTCTCCCTCCACCCACCTGTTTTCGTCAGCAACTGACTCCTTTTGAAAAGTTCTGTAATGATGAGGACCCCTCTTCCTCACACCCTTTCTCAAAATATGCCTTTCTTCTCTTGTCTCCTCCAGGTTTCAAACCTGTACATTTACAGCAATGGGGGGAGAGAGTTGAGTTGAACTTTCTCCGCGAACCAACTGCAACATATTATCCGCTTCACTTTGAAGTCTTCTATATGTACACATGTTCAGGAAAAACAACTTCAAAATTTTGACCAGGTGCTACCACATGCCTGTGGTGCTTTGTAAATATTTCCAACCATCATGGATTGCTGCTGGAGATGTCAGGAGGATCGGGGGGACCATGCTCCATATATTTAGGTCCTGCTCTAAACTTAAACCTTTTGGTTGGAAGTCCGCAGGATCTCACTGAAGTTTGTTGAATATACCTCCCAGAGGATCCAAATTTCTATTCTCTACACGTTACAACTGTACCTATCAAATCCTATAAGAAATCCATTCTACGACACCTCCTTAATGCCACCAAATCCTGTATCTCGGTACGCTGGAGAGACCCACAACCTCCTTCTGTCACCCAATGGTTGAAAAAAGTTGAAGTACTAAATGACATGGAAAATCTAGTTTTATCCGCCCGTAACCAATAGTGTTGAGCTTGATGTTTAAGTCGAACATAAGTTTAACTCGAACATTGGCCGTTTGTGTGTTTGAGTACACGAACATTAAGGGTGTTAGGCGTGCTATTTGCCCGCTGCATCCCACAATGCACTGCACCCTGACAGTGCATTGCAATTGGCCAAAGCAATGCACGTGACCACAGGTCATTTACAATGCTTTGGCCAATCACAGCTCACGATGATGTCACAAGAGGGCAGAGTGACCCCTGCCCACTTGTGACATAATTACAGTATTTAGGAACTGTCATCCCAGCACAGCTGTCAGACAGCCAGGAGCCAGTGTCAAGAGTGGAGCATTTTTTTTTCAGGTCGATGGTGACATCATGATTGACGTTGGATCTACTTTGGGGGACATTTTTTATTTTTGTTTTTAATAATGGACTTGTCAAAGACTGTCTCCATTTTTTACACTACACTTTTTTTTTGTGTGAATGAGTAGCGGTACCATGTATCCCATACTCATGCACATGGGGGGGCTGGATCTGGGGGCACCCTTGTTAAAGGGGGCTTCTAGATTCCGATAAGCCCCCGGCCACAGATCCCCACAACCACAGGCCAAGGTTGTGGGGAAGAGGCCCTTGTCCCAATCAACATGGGGACAAGGTGCTTTGGGGGGAGCCCCCCTGCCCCAAAGCACCCCCCATGTTGAGGACATGTAGCCTGGAATGGTTCAGGAGAGGATATGGTTCACTTGCCCCCCCCCTTTCCTGATCTGCCAGGCTGCATGCTCCGATGAGGGTCTGGTATGATTTTTGGAGAGACCCCCACGCCATTTGTTTTAAAAAAATCTTGGTGTAGGGGTTCCCCTCAAAAATCCTTATCAGACTCAAAGGGCTTGGTATATGGGTGGGGGGACCAGGATTTTTTTTTTAAATTGCTGGGCAATGCCGACAATTTCCTTTTCCATTTAGCTGTCAGTGGGGAATCCCACTGACAGCTGAAACATGAATGAATGTCTCATTACTAAAATACAGCGTGACTTCATCATAGAACTAATTCTGGATTTTAGTAACTTAGCGGGACCTCACCACTTACTCAGATGTGGTAAGCTACCACTTGGTGAATTGTACCTGTTCGAAGTTCATGGTGGAACATTCTGTAGGTTTGAATGTTCAAACACAAATCAAAAAGGGTGGTGTTTGGCCCATCACTATTAACCAATATGAGTTCTGCACTGCCATGTAGAATAAATGGAATCTGTTCATATATTCTGATGAGGATACAGCCCTCCTGGACCCACATTCATGATACCTCTCTAGAATCCCTCCTGGTTACCCAACCATTATCCCCTTATCACCAACCTCATCTTTAGTATTGTGACCCCCGCTCTCTTTTTTTCTTTCTGTCCTCCCTACTGGCAACCTTCCCTACTGCTTTGCCTTATCCCCTCCTTCATCCCATTCTCCACCACCCCTGTGTAACATTGCCTTTTTACCCACTTTCTGATATCCTATACCGAATGTTACACAAAAATAAATAAATAATGGATTGCTATGCCAGGCATTCTCCAGGCCTCACCATTTATTTGTAGCTCATCACCATCTACCTTGGGTAGTTATTTCATGTTCTCAATACCACGGGACGCATTTGGTCTTTCATGGACGGCCACATGGAATAGTACCGGTTTCCAAACTCACTCAACCACACGTTGACCTGTCTGTATTTTCTGTTGAATGCCCTTCACCTGATTAATGCCGTCTGATGTTGTTTTACATTTTGTACAATGTATGTTTAATGCCTGTGGAGTTCTGAATGTCTTTCTTTTCTCAAAATAAAGAATTAACCCCTTCATGCCTAAGGGTAAAACAAATCTTTCCGCCTAAGCACAATCTTGGAACTTTGACATGTGTTAGTAAAACCGTCCGTATCATCACAACTACTTTGTACATCCAGGTGGATTATACCTTGTTTTTTTCAGGACAAATTGGGCATTCATTTGGTTGTAAATGGTAATGGATATCTCCTGATTTTTTATTTTTATTATCAAAGGAAAACTGGCTCAAAATAGTAAAAAAAAATATTTTTTTTTTTTTTAATTTAACTGTGTGTTTCTTGTTACTACCATAACCTACCACCAAGCAACAACTCACAATACATTTTCCAGCTCTTGACGATCGCAGCAATACCATATATGTGTATGTTATTTGTTGTTTGTACCCAAAGTACAGCCCAGAAACAAAAAATAGTGAGAATTTTGTTTTTTGTTGTTTTCTTATCCTAAAACACACTGATACCAATTTAAAAAGAAAAAAAAATCCTGACCTTGACCCAAACACTAACCCTGGCACTGAACTAGATCAAACCCTGATCTAGGTATTTTTATCTTTATTTTTTAATATATATATATATATATATATTTTTTTTTTTTTAAACAAACCTTTTTTTTGTTTTTTTTGTCATCTATGCAAGGAGAGAGAGAGATATGATGTATCTCTCTCCTCCATTCATAGAGAAAAAAAACAAGGGGGTAGGCTGTACAGTGACCGATCACTGTGATAGCCAATCAGAGGCTATCACAGCGATCGTGTGACCTGGAATTGGGAGTCCCAGGTCCCGATCATTAGAACAGGACCCAGAGCTCTCAGCGACACCCTCGTACGGAGGTGCGCAAATATGCAGCCCAGTTCTGTGAGGCCGCCTATTTGTGTGATGTCGGCATTAAGGGGTTATAAAAAAAAAAGTAATAATAAAATCTCTAGATAAGGGCTTGATCTATGTTAGGGTGTCAGGGGAAAAGTCAGGGTGGGGATTAAAAGGTGAAAGGTTAAAGATTAGAGTCAGTATGTTTTCAATAGGATTAAAAAAAATAGAAGAAAAGTAAAATATAATATAATATAGGTGTTTTGATGGTGGATTATTAATTTGTTCCAGTTTTCCTTTGAGAAAAAAAATTGCCACCAAATAAAGGCCCATTTAAAAAAAAAAGTGTTATAATTCATCTGGATACAATATAAGTGATAAGTCATTGTGATGATATGTACAGTGTTACTAACACACGTCAAAGTTGTAAAACAGCATTCAGACGTTAAGATTTGTTTTACCTTCAGACATTAAGGGGTTAATAGGCAGATTTTTTTTTTTTTTTTTTTTTAGAAGTATCTGCCACCCCAATTAGCTCACTCTTAGCCCCGCCCCTGAAACGCATTGGCCATACAGGCAACTTTCATATGAGCTATTTAAATGGAATAAATATTTTTGCTCTCCAACTTTCCTGCGTGACGCATTCTCTTATCAATTCCAGGAAACTTCATCCCCATCGGGCAGAGAGTTGAATGGAAAGACAACTACAGGGATATGATGGGGGCCGTCGAAAATTCAGAATTGGAGCCGAATTTCACAGACTTCATTGTCCCCATCCTTGTGTACAAGTAAGCGAGTCTTGTGTTGGGTGATGCATCCTTGGGGCACTTTGGCCCCAGGGAACTTGGTGAGGGGCTGATCTGATGATATGTTTGTTGGTGATATGTTCAGAACTGGAGGTGACCATGGAGGTTTAACCATTTGTGGGCGGCCCATTGTACACAGTGAAAGTTTCTCAGCAAAGGTTCATGACCGGGACCTGCAGACGGGCTGTGTCCAATCACAGCCCAGGGCCCTGTGTTGACAATCCACAATTAATAATCTCTCTGTTTCTTCTCCCTTTAAAGCAGGGACAAGAAATTAAAAATATATTTTGTAAAAAGCAGCAGACGTAACACATATTAACACTTGTTAGGCACACAGTCAACCCTTTGATCACCCTAGATTCCATCCCCTTCCCAGCCAGTGTCATTAGTATAGTGACAGTGTATGGTATTAGTACTGATCACTGTATTAGTGTCAATGGTGATGTCAGTGGCAGTTAGTCAGTTCCCTCCCAGCATCATTTAGTGTCAGATTGCCCTCTGCACTATCACAGTCCCACTATAATTCACTGATCACCGTCATAACTAGTATAACAAAAAAAATCAGTGTATATTGTCACAAATGCGGCGTCAGACCCCAGACCTTCTCACCAAACTCATGACCGAAGGACTGGCCAATCTAAAACCGTGATGTGACGTGCGTAACAATGCCACACCCAGCTGCACCCTGCACAACGATTTCCAAGCTAATGGACAACAGATCGATGTGCCATCAGTCTGAGCGATTGTTACTGGGTCGGGTTAATTACGCAACTAACCCTCCACACTGCCACCACCACTTTTTTGTACCGAGAAAGAGGAAACTCGCAATAACTCCTAGATTGTAAGCTGGAAAGAGCAGGGCCCTCGATCCCCTCATGTTTTGCAATGTATTGTTATTGTTCTGTCACATGTTCTGTCCCCCTCTGTAATGTACAGCGCTGAGCGAACTATTGGCGCTTTATAAATACTGTATAATAATAATAACACTATTATGATTGAAATAATTATCTGTATAAAACAGTCCGTGGGCCGGTTATACAGAGGTTAAAACAAACAGTAGCGTTTCTTCAATGGCAGGGATTCGTAAACTGCAATTAAGAGTTTTAAAACAGTTCAACACTTTCAGAAAGAAAGATTTATTGCTAAAAAGGTGTAACTAAGATATATATATATATATATATATATATATATATATATATACATATACATATACAGAAAACAGCACAGCAAAGAGATATCAGAGAGGTGAAAGGGTTAAAGTTACTTTCCAATTAAGCCTTGCTGTCAGCAGATCCAAGTTGCAGAGCGGAAAGGGTCTCCTCAGGTGGTATATTGATGTTAAGATTCGGGAATGACTCAGCTTAGCTTTAGGCTTGCTAGCCTGTGTTTTTAAAATGTCCCAGCAGGGGGGGGGGTGGCTCTGAGTAACTGACCAATACTCTGTTTAGGGAGGGATTGGCAGGCGGAACCCAAAATTAGAACCAGCATCTTTCATAATTCATATTCTGGCCTCTAACTTCCCCGCTGCACCAGCGACAATCTACCCGCGGATATTTTATTATGCAGATAATTCTAAGGATCAGGTGGATATGAATTCTGAAAGTGTACATTACACGGTGTACGAGTTCTATGTTTTGGCTCCCCTGATGATCTGAGGTTCTGAGGTGGACAAGTGACCCATCAAAATGTCCGTCTGCGCAGTGGCCATCTGACAAGGTGCCCGGTTTTTATGCAAGTCTCTCATATTCCAAGATATGAGACATTGGATGAAAATTGATTTGCGGAATGTTCATTTAATTCTGTCACCTACGCTGCTAGGTTTTACAAGGTTAAAACCTCTTTCAACTTCTGTGAAGTGGCCTTATCTCTGTTACGAGGTGAGAAATTACACAGGCTCTCTGCCAGAGAGGCTCTGTCTCTCTGGGGGCTTTTGTAGCTCTGGGCCCCCCTGTGGCTCTGCCTGCCAGTGACCCACAACCAGTGGTGTGTCCAGGTGTCTCCTCTCTGGAAGGGAGGGGGAAGGAGAATAAGGGATAAATTAATACTTTTAATAAAGGGGGAATCTGCGTCAGTCTCTGTTGCGCATGTTTCGCTACATATATCCCATAGTTTGTAGGCACTATAACGTTCACACAAATTAATATATACTTGTTTGTTTTTGTTTTTTTTACCAAAGACATGTAGCAGAATACATTTTGCTCTACATTTATGAAGATTTCTGTTTTTAATTGGATATGTTTTATAGCAGAAAATAAAAAAATATTGTTTTTCCAAAATGTTTTCATTTATATAATCTAAATAATAATACTACTAATAATAAAAAAACAGTTGTGATCAAATAACTCCAAAAAAAAAACTCTGTGAAAAAAAAAATATTTGGATACAGTATTCCATGACCGTACAATTGCCAGTTAAAGTAGTACAGTATTGAATAGCAAAAAAAAATGGCCTGGTCATGAAGGGGGTAAAATCTTGCAGAGTTGAAGTAGAAGAGAAAATCTTTTGATTCGGGGGAGGGGGTGGCAATATTATTATTATTATTAGTATTATTATTTTTAACAATACAATACAAACATGACAGCATACAGTTTGTTAGTATAGTCTGAGAAGCAGGTAGCAGGGAAGTGTTATTTCATCGCTGTAAGACGATGGTTCTCCAATTTGTCCCGGTGATCGCACTAACAAGGCTATTTCCTATCAAAGGTTGATGATCCTGGAGTGTCTCACTTTTAATTGTGCATGATATAATAGGTCCCTTAAGCAAAAAAAAACATACAAAATATTTAATTTCACTAAAACTAAATATACAATAATTGTGTGATGTAGATAGGCATTAAAGGGTCTTCTTATCCATTTACATTGATGTCCATGGTGTTCTTCTACTCCTCTCCAGTGCCAGACACAACATATCAGCTGGAGAAAAGCAAGACGTGAAACATTTTTTGGACAACTGCGAAGAAATGACAGGTAACTTTTTTTTCTGTGTGAATAGTTATTTTGGTGACATGGTTCTATTACCCTTTCCCTTTAATTGCCATCCATTCTACTAACCTTGCTGCCAGCACTTTGGCCAGCATGTGATTGGCCACGTTACCTGTCAGTCAGACACCAGGGGCGGGATTACTGCAGACAGCTGTGGTAAAGGAAGAAAATACTGCATGTGACGCTCTAGAGGGGAAGCAACAGACATATGCACCTTAGGCTGCAAAGTAAAGGAGTTGCAATTTCCACCAAATATAACTTGAAACTGCATGTACATTCTTCTGATGTGAATGGGGGGGGGGGGGGGGGGGCAACAACAAATGTTATTAGGCTATGTTCCCTCCGGGTCAAATGTTTTCCGTTCATAACAATAAAGTGAATCAGAAAAATAGCACATTATGGTCACTAGATGGAGCTGATGGCCATAGGAAATGTTTATTTCTATTTATAATTATGTCTTTATTTTATTTGTATTTATATACAGTATTTATCTTCAATGATTATCAGCTCCATCTAGGCCTGAAGATTATTTAACTCCTCAAACATTATAGATTTTCTTAAAGCAGATGCCCTGGAGAAAGAAATGGTGGTAGTTTCATTTTGTATTTTTTTCCACACGATAGCACATATGTTTATCAAATGCATATCTTCTGTAAAATAACAAATTTCAGTTAATTTTAGTGCACATAAACACATTATAGTACCCAATTTTGGGGTTAAATATAAAGGATGGGGTTGTGAAGAGTAAATATATAAGCAGCATGTCAAGCCTTGAAATCCTGCATGCCTGTGAAATGTTGATAAATGCAGTACCCACAATTGTCCATAGGTGGCGCTGTACGGGATATAAGTGTAGAGTTAACCATGAACAATGACCCCGGAATTATTGTTCTCATTCTATTGTTCACAGTGATGTGTAATGTGTAATGCAATAGTTGTTTTCATATGTAGGCACGCCCTGTCACACGTGTTATGTTCCTATGTGCATGTACACGGCTCAAAAAAAATGAAAGGAACACTATTTAATCAGAGTCTAGCATCAAGTCCATGAAACTCCTGGGATATTGATCTGGTCAGGTAAGTAGCAGAGGGGGTAGTTCATCAGTTTTAGCTGCTTTGGTGTTAATGAAATGAACAACAAGTGCACTAGATGGGCAACAATGAGACGACCCCAAAACAGGAATGGTTTTACAGGTGGAGGCCACTGACATGTTTTCCTTACTCATATTTTCTAACTGTTATCACTAGTTTTGCATTTGGCTAGGGTCAGTGTCACTACTGGTAGCATGAGACCATACCTGGACCCTACAGGGGTTGTACAGGCAGTCCAACTCCTCCAGGATGGCATATCAATACGTGCCATTGCCAGAAGGTTTGCTGTGTCTCCCAGCACAGTCTCAAGAGCATGGAGGAGATTCCAGGAGACAGGCAGTTACTCTAGGAGGGCTGGAAAGGGCCATAGTAGGTCCTTAACCCATCAGCAGGACCAGTATCTGCTCCTTTGTGCAAGGAGGAACAGGATGAGCCCTGCCAGAGCCCTACAAAATGACCTCCAGCAGGCCACTGGTGTGAATGTCTCTGACCAAGCAATCAGAAACAGACTTCATGAGGGTGGCCTGAGGGCCCGACATCCTCTAGTGGGCCCTGTGCTTAATGCCCGGCACCATAGAGCTCCATTGGCATTGGCCATTGAACACCGGACTTGGCAGGTCCACCACTGGCACCCTGTGATTTCAAAGATGAGAGCAGGTTCCCCCTGAGCACATGTGACAGACATGAAAGGGTCTGGAGAAGCCGTGGAGGACGTTCTGCTGCCTGTAACATGGTTCATCATGACTGTTTTGGTGGTGGGTCAGTGATGGTCTGGGGAGGCATATCCATGGAGGGACACACAGACCTCTACAGGCTAGACAATGGCACCCTGACTGCCATTAGGTATCGGGATGAAATCCTTGGACCCATTGTTAGACCCTACGCTGGTGCAGTGGGCCCTGGGTTCCTCCTGGTGCAGTGGGTCCTGGGTTACTATTGGTGCAAGACAATGCCCAGCCTCGTCGTCTCATTAGGAGCATGCCCTGATGTTGTCAGGCATGCATACAAGCACGTGGGGGCCAAACAGACTACTGAGTACCATTTTAAGTTGCTGCAATGAAATATCACCAAAATGAACTCGCCTGCTGCATCATTTTTTCACTTTGATTTTCGATGTGTCTTTGAATTCAGCCCTCTGTAGGTCGATCATTTCCATCAAATGATGGGGCATCCTTACATTCCTCACACATTACCCCATTCATATCAATAGAGATCCAGCCGGAGATTTTTTCCCATTCTGATCTTAAGTGTTCCTTTAATTGTTTTGAGCAGTGTATGTCAGGATGGGGGACCTTTTTTTGTATTTCTTATTTTGTATGTTACTTTGCTTTGTTAATTTTTTTCTTTTCTTCTTTTTTTTCTTAACAATTAACTTTATTGCTAACACATAGGGGGTTAATAGATGTATTGACAAATTATTTTTATTGATAAATCAGGGTTTGTTAGACCCCTGATGTCTCCCCTGCCCTGCACTGAAGCTAATAGAGCACAGACCATGCTTCATTAGCTTCTTCCCCAGACACAGCAGCCAGGCAAAATGACAGTGGAACCCGGAAATGATGTAATATGCGTCACTTAAGTGTTCATTCAGCAGAACCAAGACCAGAGAAAAGCTGTTCAATGGTCTCCCTTCCTTCCACCAGATGACACCCACCCAGAATGCTTGTCCCAGCTCTGCAGGTGGGACAGAAAATCCCTGGATACATAGCAGGGGCAGTCAGGGGGGGCAGTACCTTCACGGAGAATAGCAGCTGGGTATATGTTTACCCACCTACCGTCTGGGCAATTTTGAAATTTTTCAAACATGTTCAAATCAACATTTTTTCTTACAAAAATACTTAGAACCCAAAGATTTGTATATATTTTGAAACCATAGTCCCTGGAGAAAAAATGGTCACAAGATGTTTGTGCAGCTGTTTATCAAGCAAAAATTTTCAGGAAAAGATACGGGGTGTAAGAGTGCTCACACTGTTCTTTCCTGTCAGCCTGGTGGGTTGGTGGCTGCCTTCAGGCCTTACACTGGGCTGGCTCCTTCCATGCTGTCCAGGATGTCCTCCCTGGGAGACGTGTCCTCCCTGGGAGACGGTGGTACAGTGGAGGTCCTCTTTGTAGAATCCTGCCCATAGGTGAGCCCCCTTCCTGGGGCCTCCTCCCAGGTTCCATCTCATCACTCCATCTTCCACCTGACATTCACTCACATCCTCCCCAGGCTCTGTCATACTTTAGGGTTGCCTTGGTCACCATGCCCAGCCTCATGCCAGGGGATTGGCCAAGGTCCTTCAAGTATGCAGATCTGAGCCTCCTCCCCTCCTCCATTCCTCAGTTTCCAGGGCTTCAGAAATTCTTACCTGTCAAATGAAATAAAAATGATGCGGCACTTACACACGATAAATAAATGATGCATAAACCATAAATATTGTGTATATAAGTGACACCACACAAACACACTCAGTGACTATAATCAAAAAATTCCGGGTTGGGCAGTGGATGGGGGAAGTACAGGTGCTGCAGAATTTGTGGGCTGCCAATCAGGATTTGCAAGCACATCCGGAAGGATACTAGGGGCTCTACGGGCCTGTGTGCGAATTATTGGTGGTTGTGGGACAATACTTGTGCTCGCCACCGCACCAGCTTGTACTGCACTTATGGGACTCACCATGTCACCAAGTCATACTGCAGTGCTGATATGTGAAAGACCAGGATATACTAGGCCGCTGATACTCACCAGTTCACCAAAGGGTAGAGCGGCACTAGTACTGGCTCTCTGCTGCCCATGTTGAGGGTTAGGCCCAAAAAAATGTAAATTCGGAAACCGTTATGGGTTTCCATGCGACTGGTCTGGCAAGGTTTGAATTTGGGTTGGCGGCGATAAATTGTTGTGCATATAAACTGCTTTGATCCACAAACAATGCATACAGATTTTCCGTGAGAAACGGCTCCAAATTATCAAGGGGAGTAGTTAAATTTGGGCAGTGAATGGGGGAAGTACGGGTGCTGCAGAATTTGTGGGCTGCCAATCGGGATTTGCAAGCACATCTGGAAGGATAGTAGGGGCTCTACGGGCCTGTGTGCGAATTCTTGGTGGTTGTGGGACAATACTTGTGCTCGCCACCGCACCAGCTTGTACTGCACTTATGGGACACGCCACACCACCAAGTGATACTGCAGTGCTGGTATTATTATTATTATACAGGATTTATGGCGCCAACAGTTTGCTCAGCGCTTTACAATATAACGGGAGACAATACAGTTCAATACAAGAGGGTTAGGAGGGTCTGATCCTGGTAGCTTACAATCTAAGAGATATGTGAAAGACCAGGATGTACTAGAACGCTGGTACTCACCAGTTCACCAAAAGGTAGCGCGGCACTAGTACTGGCTGCATATGAGAGTCATCACAATTTACCGGCAAGTGCTAACAGAGATCAGGCCTGATTCTGCCAACGCTGCAGTTTTGTGTGCAATGTATCAAGTGACAGTGACACTGCACTTGCTGGGGGGAGAAGGGGGGGTAAGCATAGGGGCTAAACGCAGGTGCTGGTAGGTGCCGGGGCTGATCTCACTAACGCTGTGTTTTTGGGGACGCTATACTAATGTGAATGCTGGTATAGTGCTGATCTGATCAAAGATATTGATCCATTCAGACACTATACTAGCAATGGAGGTTTATTCTGTATGAGCGTCTTCCTGGCAATCAAGGGGTTAAATTTGATTACTGGTGTACTGAAGGGCAATATGACGCTATCTGGGAGGGGCGTGAATACCACGGGAGCGTGAATCACATGTATATACGTGATTTTGCGCACCCGTGCCACCGTGTAGCATTATTTCTGCTATAGGGCGGTCAGGAAGTGGTCAGAAAGCAGCTTGTGTTATGGCGCTGCATTACTTTAACTGACAATTGCGCGGTCATGCAATGCTGCACCAAAATTAAATTTACGTGTTTCTTTTACCCACAAATTGAGCTTTCTTTCAATGTCATTAGATTACCTGTGCGTTTTTTATTTTTTGTGCTATTAAAAAAAAGGCCCAACAATTTTGAGAAAAAAAACAATATTTTGAACTTTTTGCTATAATACATGTCCAGTAAATATTAAAAATCTAATTTTCTCATAAATTTCGGCCAAAATGTATTCTGCTCCGTATCTTTGCTAAAAAAAATCCCAATACGTGTAAATTAATTGGTTTAAGTTATAGCGTTTACAAATGGCGGTATATATACTGGGATTTTTTATCTAATACTAATAATGGCTGCGATCATCAACTTAAGGTGACAATCAGCGACTTATGGCAGTGATCAGTGACTTATGGTGGGACTGCGGCGGACATTCTGACACTGGGGAGAACTGACTTGGGGTCACTGACATCCCCAGTGACACCAATACAGTGATCAGTGCACAAAAAAAAAACACTGACACTGTACTAACGGCACTGGGGGAGGAAGGGTTTAACAACTGGAGGCAATCAAAGGGTTAACTGTGTGAAGGGAGTGTTTCACTAGGGGGCGGGGGTATGTGCTTCACTGTAACGCACTGATCCGTAAGGCTGTACTCAGCAATCCAGATCAGTGTGCTCAAACTGACAGGGAGGAGAGCTCCATTGAAAACAATGCAGCCTTCCTCTCCATCAGTGTTTGCCAGTAATCGCCAGGCTCCGGCGGGTAATCACTGTCCAAGACTCGGTGACTGACACCCGCAGCCGCAATCGGGTTATAATCCTATATCCACAGTTGATCCAGAGGAAGGCAAAAAACCCAGCAAAGCATGATCTAATTTGCTCCTGCTGGGAAAAAACTTTCTTCCTGATCCACCGAGAGGCAATCGGATATTCCCTGGATCAACTTTACCTATAAGTGTTATATCCAGTTATATTCTGTGTATCTAAGAAAGAATCTAGGTGTCCATTGGTGTCAGTGGGAGGATTAGTTCCCCATCGCTGGTATCAATAGTACCCCTTTGTTGATGTCAGTGGAAGGAATAGTACTCCATCATTTGGTGTCAGTGGAAGGAATAGTACTCCATTTTTGGTGTCACTGGGAGGTATAGTACTCAATCTTTGGTGTCAGTGGAAGGAGTAGTACTCCATCGTTGGTGTCAGTGGAAGGAATAGTACTCCATCATTTGGTGTCAGTGGAAGAAATAGTACTCCATTTTTGGTGTCACTGGGAGGTATAGTACTCAATCTTTGGTGTCAGTGGAAGGAATAGTACTCCATCGTTGGTGTCAGTGGAAGGAATAGTACTCAATCTTTGGTGTCACTGGGAGGTATAGTACTCAATCTTTGGTGTCAGTGGAAGGAATAGTGTGCCGAAAAAAAGGCAAGCAAAGGTCCACATCTGGCCCACAGGGGGTTTGGAGACCCCTGATGTAAAGGATTTTATTTATGTCCGAGTGATGCAAACATTTCCCCCAGCGAATGTTCAGGTGTGTTGTAACTCTTGGATGACTGGAAAGTATTTATTTTCACTCTTCGCTGTATTTTTTTTTTCCACTACAAGGATTGTTATCAGTCACTCTGAGTTGGGTACTTTGGAGCTCTTTGTGTACCTCACCTTCCCTGTATGACGGGGAATCTCTGCATGTCACATTAGTTATAATTAGAGATGAGCGAATCG
>CATNWA010002729.1:0-21259 GCA_951230385.1 Staurois parvus
TGGTTCACATCAGAGAGTGCTTCTTGAAACCAGTAAACCCAAAACAGGTTGTCAGCAACACATCCAATATCATCACACTGATTGGAGTCAAGGTTGGCTCACTCCTGGCTCTAATTAGCTCTGGGAGAAGTCATTAAGCTAGTGGCTTCACATACTTTTTCCTCCCTGCACTGTGAATGTTTACATGTTATGTGCAATTAAACCATGGCAACATCTAATGTTTGTTGTAGTATTATGTTCAGCAGACTGTGTTCTTCTATTGTTGTGACTTAGATGACGTTCAGAGCACATTTTATGCCCAATTCATGCAAAACTCCCACGTAATCCCCAAGGGGTTTCACATACTTTTTCTTGCAACTGTATAGTGTTCTGTATGGGTATATATAGCGTTCTGTATGGTGTGGGTATATATATGTGTTCTTTGTGGGTATATATAGCGTTCTGTTATGGGTATATATAGTGTGTTCTGTAGCGGGTATATATATAGTGTTCTGTATGGGTATATATAGTGTTCTGTATGGGTATATATAGTGTTCTGTGTGGGTATATATAGTGTTCTGTATGGGTATATATAGTGTTCTGTGTGGGTATATATAGTGTTCTGTATGGGTATATATAGCGTTCTGTATGGGTATATATAGTGTTCTGTATGGGTATATATAGTGTTCTGTATGGGTAATATATATAGCGTTCTGTATGGGTATATATAGCGTTCTGTATGGGTATATATATAGCGTTCTGTGTGGGTATATATAGTGTTCTGTGTGGGTATTTATAGCGTTCTGTATGGGTATATATAGTGTTCTGTATGGGTATATATAGCGTTCTGTATGGGTATATATAGTGTTCTGTATGGGTATATATAGTTGTTCTGTGTGGGTATATATAGTGTTCTGTATGGGTATATATAGTGTTCTGTGTGGGTATATATAGTGTTCTGTATGGGTATATATAGTGTTCTGTATGGGTATATTATAGTGTTCTGTATGGGTATATATAGTGTTTCTGTGTGGGTATATATAGTGTTCTGTATGGGTATATATAGTGTTCTGTAGTGGGTATATATAGTGTTCTGTATGGGTTATATATAGTGTTCTGTATGGGTATATATAGTGTTCTGTATGGGTATATATAGTGTTCTGTATGGTATATATAGTGTTCTGTGTGGGTATATATAGTGTTCTGTATGGGTATATATATAGTGTTCTGTTGGGTATATATAGTGTTCTGTATGGGTATATATAGTGTTCTGTGTGGGTATATATATAGTGTTCTGTATGGGTATATATAGTGTTCTGTGTGGGTATATATAGTGTATCTGTATGGGTATATATAGCGTTCTGTATGGGTATATTATAGTGTTGTTCTGTATGGGTATATATAGTGTTCTGTGTGGGTATATATAGTGTTCTCTATGGGTATATATAGCGTTCTGTATGGGTATATATAGTGTTCTGTGTGGGTATATATAGTGTTCTGTTGTGTGGGTATATATAGTGTTCTGTATGGGTATATATAGTGTTCTGTGTGGGTATATATAGCGTTCTGTATGGGTATATATAGTGTTCTGTATGGGTATATATAGTGTTCTGTGTGGGTATATATAGTGTCGTTCTGTGTGGGTATATATAGCGTTCTGTGTGGGTATATATAGCGTTCTGTGTGTGGGTATATATAGTGTTCTGTGTGGGTATATATAGCGTTCTGTATGGGTATATATAGCGTTCTGTGTGGGTATATATAGTGTTCTGTGTGGGTATATATAGTGTTTCTGGTGGGTATATATAGTGTTCTGTATGGGTATATATAGTGTTCTGTATGGGTATATATAGTGTTCTGTGTGGGTATATATAGTGTTCTGTAGTGGGTATATATAGTGTTCTGTGTGGGTATATATAGTGTTCTGTGTGGGTATATATAGTGTTCTGTAGTGGGTATATATAGTGTTCTGTATGGGTATATATAGTGTTCTGTATGGGTATATATAGTGTTCTGTGTGGGTATATATAGTGTTCTGTATGGGTATATATAGTGTTCTGTGTGGGTATATATAGTGTTCTGTATGGGTATATATAGTGTTCTGTATGGGGTATATATAGTGTTCTGTATGGGTATATATAGTGTTCTGTATGGGTATATATAGTGTTCTGTGTGGGTATATATAGTGTTCTGTATGGGTATATATAGTGTTCTGTGTGGGTATATATAGTGTTCTGTGTGGGTATATATAGTGTTCTGTGTGGGTATATATAGTGTTCTGTATGGGTATATATAGTGTTCTGTGTGGGTATATATAGTGTTCTGTATGGGTATATATAGCGTTCTGTATGGGTATATATAGTGTTCTGTATGGTATATATAGTGTTCTGTGTGGGTATATATAGCGTTTCTGTGTGGGTATATATAATATATACAATAGTCTACCTGTGTCTCCTTTCTGGCCCTTTTGTCCGCCGACTCCAGGGGCTCCTGAGGCACCTGTGTTGGAGTAAAAGCAGGTAAAGGTCACCTTCCATCACATCTCTGTAACTACTGCATGTGACACCCCCCCCCCCCCCCCCCGAAGCTATTTATAGCTTACCTATTCCAATCTTTTATTTCCTATTCTATTCTATTTTTCGCTGTTCTATTCTATTCAGTTCTCTTCCTTTGTTTTCTATTCTATTCTTTTCAATTTGATTCTATTTCTTTAGTTTCTTTTCTATTCTGCTTAATTCTATTCTATTCTTTTCTATTCTATTTATTTATATTCTATTTATTTATATTCTATTCTTTTATATTCTATCCTCTCCTGCTGTTGCTGAAGGGGAATTCAGTGGCTGCAATAGTGAAATTCACGGTCCGGTTCCTCTATGAGTCGTCTAGCCGAACCCCCCCCCCATCCATCTCCTGCTGCCCTGAGCTCCTGTATACTCCCTCGAAGGCCGGCCTCCCCTCATTCCCCCCGCAGCATTTGCGGGTCCCCCCCCTCCCTGCAGCTGCTGCGGGGAATCTGTCAGGATAGATTGTCCCCTGGGGCTCTGAGCTGAGAGGGTATCTGTGGTGACCCTGGTCTACCGGGCAAATTCCTGGTGTGCCCTACGACCAGTCCGGGCCTGCCTGTGGGACATCTCTCCGTGACAGGGAGGACTGACAACTCATGGGGCCCCTGGGCAATAGGGGATCATGGGGCCCCCGTGTCCTCACCCACACTTAAAACCACACCCAAAAAAAGCCCATGAAAGGTACTAAGGGCATCTCATGGGGCCCCCTACTGACCCTGGGCCCTCGGGCAATGCCCAAGTACCCGAATGGTCAGTCCGCCCCTGGTCCGTGGCTTGCAATTAAACTGGAAGAACCCTGATGACGGGGGGGCACTCTTGGGCCCCTGAAATGTGTTGGAAACGTTTTGTATTGTCTCCCTGACTTCTACTGGAATTGTGTCGTATCCGGAGTGTGGCCCTTCCATTTCCATTATTGGAACTTCATCTGCCCGTTCCGGATCCACGAGATCCTCCTCCCCAGAACTCCTCACCTGGAGGCCCGGTGCTCCCGCTGTCTCCTTTGCTTCCTTTCTCTCCTCGTAGGCCCTGTGGACCGAGGGCTCCAGGGGCCCCCACATTTCCTGTAATAGATGGAGGAGGTATGACAATAACAATGTATTTCTGTCCCCTGGGGTTCTGTTCTCAGCTCCGCCCCCTCTATCCGGATGGATTGGTAGCACAACGTGGGGCTCATTCTGTGAAGCAGAGAGTAAAGCAACCAGGACAACTGTACAGGTCAGCAGAGGTCGGCAGAGGACGGCAGAGGACGGCAGAGGATGGCAGAGGATGGCAGAGGTCGGCAGAGGACGGCAGAGGACGGCAGAGGATGGCAGAGGAGGGCAGAGGATGGCAGAGGACGGCAGAGGTCGGCAGAGGTCAGGAGAGGTCGGCAGAGGACGGCAGAGGACGGCAGAGGATGGCAGAGGACGGCAGAGGCAGAGGACGGCAGAGGACGGCAGAGGATGGCAGAGGACAGCAGAGGTCGGCAGAGGTCGGCAGAGGACGGCAGGGGACGGCAGAGGACGGCAGAGGTCGGCAGAGGTCAGGAGAGGTCGGCAGAGGACGGCAGAGGACGGCAGAGGATGGCAGAGGCAGGAGGACGGCAGAGGACGGCAGAGGTCGGCAGAGGTCGGCAGAGGACGGCAGGGGACGGCAGAGGTCGGCAGAGGTCGGCAGAGGTCAGGAGAGGACGGCAGAGGTCGGCAGAGGTCAGGAGAGGACGGCAGAGGTCGGCAGAGGTCGGCAGAGGTCAGCAGAGGTCAGTTAGAGGATAGGCAGAGTCGGCAGAGGTCGGCAGAGGTCAGGAGAGGTCTGGCAGAGGTCAGAAGAGGTCGGCAGAGGTCAGGAGAGGTCGGGCAGAGGTCAGAAGAGGTCGGCAGAGGACAGCAGAGGACGGGAGGATGGCAGAGGTCGGCAGAGGTCGGCAGAGGTCAGGAGAGGTCGGCAGAGGACAGCAGAGGTCGGCAGAGGTTTGGCAGAGGTTGGCAGAGGTCGGCAGAGGTCAGCAGAGGTCAGCAGAGGTCAGGAGAGGTCGGCAGAGGACGGTAGAGGTCAGCAGAGGTCGGCAGAGGTCAGGAGAGGTCGGCAGAGGTCAGGAAGAGGTCGGCAGAGGACGGCAGAGGACGGCAGAGGTCAGGAGAGGTCGGCAGAGGTCGGGTTAGAGGTCGGCAGAGGGTCCGAGAGGCAGAGGTCATTCGGAGGTTCGGCAGAGGTCAGCAGAGGTCAGTAGAGGTCATGGCAGAGGATGGCAGAGGTCAGCAGAGGTCAGGAGAGGACTGGCAGAGGTCAGAGAGGTCGGCAGAGGTCGGCAAGAGGTCGGTAGAGGTCGGTAGAGGACGGCAGAGGTCAGCAGAGGTCAGTAGAGGATGAGCAGAGGATGGCAGAGGTCGGCAGAGGTCAGGAGCAGGTCGGCAGAGGTCAGCACAGGTTGGTGATCTGATCCCCCAGGACATGAAGATGGAGATCTCAAGGAGGATTTCACAGAAACTAACTGATCATTTTTAAAGGGTAAACTCCACCCAGAACTGGCATTTCCATTGTTTGGTGTGTGCTGGAGAACTGAACCATGTGATGGTTTCTTCTGTTTGCTTAGGGGACTCCAATGGTGAGATCTCACAGTTGAGTTCCCGGGTCTGTACGTCCGCTGTGGCCCCATTATGAAGGGGTTCCCACCATCCTGTGCTGAGTCTCTGACCCGGGTCCTGTACACCTGCTGTGCCCATTATGAGGGGTTCCCACCATCCCTGTGCTGCGTTCCCGGAAGTACCCCCCGGGTCTGTACACCTGCTGTTGCCCCAAACCCGCCGTAATGGGTTTCCCACCATCCCTGTGCTGAGTTTCCCGGGTCTGTACTCCGCTGTGCCCCATTATGAGGGGGTTCCCACCACTCATCCCTGTGCTGAGTTCCCGGGTCTGTAACCCTACCGTGCACCATTATGAGTGGGTTCCCACCATACCCTGTGCTGAGAGTTTTCCCAGGTCTGTACACACCCGCCGTGCCATTATGGAGGGGTTCCCACCATAGCCCCCTGTGCTGAGTTTCCCTAGGACAACCCAACGGTGGACAAAGACATACATATGTAGGTGGGAACACCAGATCCCTCAGATGGACGGGAACATGAGTGGGAAGTATGGCGGGATATCCTCCTCTTGGAACACGGACGGTCCTAGTTTCACATTTTGGGTGGATTGACCACTTTCAATAGTTTAATAGAAGAGACAACAGAACAGTCATTACACAGCAAGGATCGTGAGCTCCCGGAGTCACAGACGGCACCATTTCCCGGGAACAACCCCATGTCCATGTTACCCGTCACATAGCCAATCAATTAATGACATTACCTTTCTCTCCAAAAAACGCGGGTCCCATAACCCGACACTTACCCCCGGGATTACCCGGCACCACCTGCAGAACACACAATAATGTATATCAGGGGAGAGGATACTGCCAGTTCAACAAACAATGTCCTCAATGTTGCTCCCGCTCAACCAACTGACCCCCCCCCCCCCACACCCTACCCCCCACCACAAGATGTCCTCAATTTGGTTTCAACTGCCACCAGCCCCCACCCCCCCACCACAAGATGTCCTCACATGTTGGTTCAACTGCCACCACAAAACAACCATTTAACCACACCCCCCCCACACCACGAAGATGTCCTCAATGTTGGTCTTCCACCGGCTAGGGTCCTCCCCCCCTCCCCCACCCCAAGATGTCTTCAATGTTGGTTCAACTATGCCACCCCCCCTCTCCCCCACCACAAGATGTTCCCTCAATGTTTGGTTCAACTGCCCACCCCTCCCCCTTTCCCCCAACCTCATGATGTCCTCACCTGTTGGTTCAACTGCCAACCACCCAGGCCCCCCCCAATATCCTCCCTAACCCAAAGATGTCCTCAATGTTGGTTCAACTGCCACCCACCCCCCCCTCCCCCCCCACCACAAGATGTCCTCAATGTTTGGTTCAACTGAAACTCCCCCCCCCCCCCATGACCAACCACCACCACAAGATGTCCTTTAGTCTCCTGTGTGTGAATGATGGTCAGGATCAATCAACTCACTTCCCCCTGAGCCCAGGGTGTCATGGACCCGCCCCCCCCTTGTCACTGTGAGTGGACAGATTGAAGGAGAAGCAGCATCTGGGGGAGGAGCTTATCTCTCTGTCCACTCAATACTTCTCCTTCCATCAGCATGTCCCTGGTCAGTACAATAATTGATTGGGCCAAAAAAAAATACATTTAACTGCCATGTCAACCTGTTCCTGGTGAAGAGCAGCACAGCAGGTGGGGCTTAATGCCAGCCTGCCCCTGCCCAGAGACCCCGACAACCCCCCCCGGGCAAGTGACCCTTGTCATCTTCAACATGTGGACAAGGTTGCTTCGCAAGAGAGAAGGGCCCCGCCTCGTGATGAGGGAATGTGGACTGGTATGGTCCAGGAGTGGGGTGGGGTCACAAACTCAATGTTTCTTCCTTCCTTTCCCGGGCCAGCCAGACTGCAGGCCCAGACTTAGGGTCTGGTGTGGATCTCCAGGTGGACCTCACACACTCTTTTCTTGCATGACGTACGGCCTTAAATCAGTGTGCCAGACTTCAAGAGAAGGGTCTGGTGTGCATTTTTGGGGAAGGGGGCAGATTTGGCCCGCATTGGACTCCAATGGGGTTCAGGTTTGGCATCCTTTAGTTGTAGAACATGACCACAGTTGTCCCTGTGATTTACTGTTTTGTCTCCACCTATCCGCAGATATTTCATCTATTCCCGTCTATTCTTCATCATCCACCTGCCTTCATTGGCCACCACTGACCATGACCCCTTTTTCATGGACCTTCACACCTTCATCTTGCGCCATGACCACCTCCTTCTTCATCACATCCAGACTCCCACTGTCATGTGACCACTGCTGACCCATCCCCCCCCTCCACTGTCATAATCACCACCAGCCACCACCCCCTGTCCCTTCATTTACTCATTAAATTTTCCATTTCATCGCCCACCTGGCTCCCCTTCACCGGACTTCTTCATCATCCACCTCCTTCATTCGGCCACCACTGACCATACCCTCTTTTTCACTACCCTCCTTCATCAGCGACCACATGACCACCTGCCTTCTTCATCATCCACCCACCTGTCATTGACCACTGCTGACCATACCCCCCATCATCCAACCACTGTCATCAATCACCACCATCCACCTCCCCTTCTTCTTCATTTACACATTTTCAACGCCCACCATGCCTCCTTCATCTTCAATATCCACCTGCCTTCATTGGCCACCATGCCTCCTTCTTCTTCATTATCCACCCACTTTCATCGACCACCATGCCTCCTTCTTCTTCATTATCCACCTGCCTTCATTGGCCAACCACCGACCATGATCCTCTTTATCATCATCTACTCTTCTTCATCAGCCACCACTGACCACCTGCTTTCTTCATCATCCACCCACCTGTTATTGACCACTGCTGACCATACCCCCCTCTTATTCATCATCCAACCACTTTCACCAATCACTACCAATCACCACCCCTTCTTCATCATTTACCTACTTTCATCGACCACCATGCCTCCTTCGTCTTCATCATCCACCTGACTTCATTGGCCACCACCGACCATGATCCTCTTTATCATCATCTACTCTTCTTCATCAGCCACCACTGACCACCTGCTTTCTTCATCATGCACCCACCTGTCATTGACCACTGCTGACCATACCCCCCTCTTAGTCATCATCCAACCACTGTTATCAATCACCACCGACCACCACCCTTTCTTCATCATTTACCCATTTTCATCGACCACCATGCCTCCTTCGTCTTCATCATCCACTTGCCTTCATTGGCCACCATGCCTCCTTCTTCTTCATTATCTACCCACTTTCATTGACCACCATGCCTCCTTCATCTTCATTATCTACCCACTTTCATTGACCACCATGCCTCATTCATCTTCATTATCTACCTGCCTTCATCAGCTACCACCGAACACCCTCCCTTCAGTATTTACCCACCTTCATCGACTACCATGGTCCTTTCTTCTTCATCATCCACCCACCTTCATCGACCACCACTGACCATGCCCCCTCTTCCTCAAAATCCACCTACCTTCATTGAACACACCCTCTTTGTGACTATTTACCCACCTTCATCAACCATCATGCCCCCCCTTCATTGTTATCCACCCACCTTCCTCAACCACAGCCGGCAAGCCCCCTCTTCCATCATCCACCCTGCTTCATCAACCACCTCTGACCATGTCTCCCTCTCCTTCATCCACCACCTGGCTTCATCACCCCCCAACCACCACCCCTTCTTCATTGTCCACCCACCTTCAGCAACCACCACTGACCATGCCCCCCTCTTCTTTATTATCCACCCGCCTTCATCAACCATTACTGACCCCCCCCCCCCTTCCTTTGTTCATCATTACTCCACCTTAATCAACCACCACCGACCATGCCCCTCACCCCTTCATCCGTTACTCCCCTTCACTGACCACTGCTCCCCCACTACCCTCGGAAATCTCCAGTCTGGACACTTTAGAAAGTTCCTAGGTATGCTACTGCGGCCCATCACAGAGTTTGTTCTGCCCAATTGCTCTCAGTGTTCATTCATTGTACCATCTCTGCATCCTTGTTGGCATTCTCAGACGCTCTTTCCTTTCCCACCATTCCCCATCTTTCAGAAGAATGATGGTACTGTAAGTGTCAGGTAAGTGTTTTTCCCTCTTTTTCCTCCTGCCAAAGCCCAAACCTTTTTTTTTTTTTTAATTTTTGCATTTGATGGAATTGGGAATGATCAGAACTTCTGTCGTTTTTTTCTTTTTGGCATCTGACTGAGCGGGGATTTGTTTTGCTGTCTTCTGGATCAAAGTCAATCATATGTGAAAAAGTACACTGAGTGTAGACAGGGGCGGACTGACCATTTGGAAACTCGGACACTGCCCGAGGGCCCAGGGTCAGTAGGGGGCCCCAAGAGATGGCCCTGGTACCTTTTTCATAGGCTTTTTTGAGTTTGGGCAAGGACACAGGGGCCCCATGATCCCCTATTGCCGGGGGCCCCATAAATTGTCAGTCCGTCCCTGAGTGGAGAGGATAATTGTTTTTTTTTCTCTCCCATAACACAACTTCTACATATAAAATCTCACCATCTCTCCCAAGCGTGCCATTCCGACCTGGGGGTCCCGCAATTCCAGGTGAACCCGCAGATCCAATTGTTCCTTTCTCTCCTTTCTGTCCAGGAATACCTGAAATCAATCAATTCATCAACCAACCAATCGAGAAATCAATCATTCATTCAACTATATATAAGAACAGAATTGTTAAATCTGAGGGGGTGTGAATTGCGCTCAAGCCAATCAATGCGGAAGTGTGATTTGGCCCTCGCTGTTCGTTGTATTTGCAGTTTCTTTTTCCTTTTTGTGCATTTGGTTGTTATTTGTGTGCTAGAGCTTCACATTTGTTTATTTTACTTTTTATTTTTCCTTAAAAAACAAAAAATGTATTGTCCCCGCCCTCCCAATCATGTGATCCCCTCCAAATTATTTATTTATTATAGGTACTTATATAGCGCCGTCAATTTACGCAGCGCTTTACATATATATTGTACATTCACATCAGTCCCCGCCCCCGAGGAGCGTACAATCTAAGGTCCCTAACTCACATTCATACATACACATACTAGGGACAATTTAGACAGGATCCAATTAACCTCCCAGCATGTCTTTGGAGTTTGGGAGGAAACCGGAGTACCCGGAGGAAACCTACGCAGGCACAGGGAGAACATGCAAACTCCAGGCATGTGGTACCGTGGCTGGGATTCGAACCAACGACCCGAGTACTGCCAGGCGGAAGTGCTAACCATTTAGCCACTGTGCTGCCCTAATCATGTGATTCTGGTGTTCCAATCCCCTCCATATCATGTGATTCAGGTGTTCCAATCCCCTCCATATCATGTGATTCAGGTGCTCCAATCCCCTCCATGGACACAGGTGTATACAATCAAGCCCCTAGGCATGCAGACTGCTTCTACAAACATTGATGAAAGAATGGGTCGCTCTCAGGAGCTCAGTGACTCCAAGCGTGGTCCCATGATAGGTGGCCACTTGGGCAATAAGTCCATCCGTGACATTTCCTGGCTACTAAATATTCCACGCTCAACTGTTAGTGGGATTATAACAAAGTGGAAGCAACTGGGAACAACAGCCACTCAGCCACCAAGTGGTAGGCCACTTCACATGACAGGGCGGGGTCAGCGCATGCTGAAGCGCACAGTGCGCAGAAGTCGCCAACTGTCTGCAGAGTCAATAGCTAAAGACCTCCAAACTTGGTGTGGCCTTCAGATGAGCCCAACAACAGTGCGTAGAGAGCTTCATGGAATGGGTTTCCATGGCCGAGCAGCTGCATCCAAGCCTTCCTAGTTCCAGTGAAGGGAACTCTTAAGGCGACATTTTGGACATTTTCATGCTCCCAACTTTGTGGGAGGAGTTTGGGGATGGCCCCTTCCTGTTCCACCATGACTGCACACCAGTGCACAAAGCAAGGTCCATAAAGACATGGAGGAGCCAGTTTGGGGTGGAGGAACTTGACTGTCCTGCACAGAGTCCTGACCTCAACCCCATAGAACACCTTTGGGATGAATTAGAGTGGAGACTGTGAGCCAGGCCTCCTCCCCCGACATCAGTGCCTGACCTGACAAATGTGCTTCTGGAAGAATGGTCCAACCTTCCCATAGACACCCTCCTAAACCTTGTGGTGGCCTTCCCAGAAGAGTTGAAGCTGTTATAGCTGCAAAGGGCGGGGCCAACTCAATATTGAACCCTACATACTAAGACTGGGGGGCCATTAAAGGTCATGTGCGTGGAAAGGGCGGGGCCAACTCAATATTGAACCCTACATACTAAGACTGGGGGGCCATTAAAGGTCATGTGCGTGGAAAGGGCGGGGCCAACTCAATATTGAACCCTACAGACTAAGACTGGGGGGCCATTAAAGGTCATGTGTGTGGAAAGGCAGACGGCCCAATGCTTTTGGCAAGATAGTGTATGTACACTTATTGTATTTAATTCATGTTATTTCCCAGTACAATCCTCCCTTGTGTAGGCATCTAAATGTTTTGAGACTGCTGCTGGGTGCCGCCATCTTGGATGTAATGTCAGCAAACACAACATATTCAGAGCTGTCACCCAAGTGACATTCTATAGTATTCCCTTTCATTCCTCCCCTGGCTGCACTTAATGTATGGAGCTGTAGGGAGGGGTGAAGAGCTGGGCCAGCACAGGCAGTAACTAGACACTCCTAAAGGTGCAAGAAAGGCCGGGGGTTGTGTTCGCCTGAAGAAGTCAAAATTTCCATTAAGTTCAGAGACACATTGCAAGAGAATAAAACCTTAACGTACGTTCACACAGGATGGGCAAATGGTCTTACCTGGCGGACCGAAGCCTCCTGTCTGACCGGCCCCCCCTTTGGCTCCTGGAAGATAAGATCTCAGTTAGGAAATGTGAGAAGGGACCCGGGGGGGGGGGGGGGATGATTTGATGGAGATTAGTGGTCAGCGCTCTGTATTCCAACCAATTAAAAGAAAAGAATCCTCTGCACTACTAAATCTCACTCCCGTCATTGGACGTTCAACCTCCCCTTCCCAATACCCATTACACCTGAGCTGCGGGCCCTGAACGCCCAAATGTGAACAGAGAACATTGAAAGGCGCGGGCTTTGGTTTGCTGATCAATTTGGAACTTTGAGCGACACAAAACTCAGCTGTGAAGGGGGGATAAAAAAAAGAATAATAATAGTTTTGTTATTTAGATTCATCAAAGTCCTGGCCAATCCCTGGGGGGGGAGTGCCCAGATGGTGACTGGGAGCCTGTATAAATACTCTGAGACTCAGAGCAGCTGATCTTTTTCCCTGAGGAGGAGATCACAGCCTACGTGGACTGCTAGCCCCCTAGGCCATTCTGCCATGAGCTCACGGAGTGTTGAGACCTCAGCTGGACTAACTGAGGGCCAGGGGAGGACTGACAACTCATGGGGCCCCCGGGCAATAGGGGATCATGGGGCCCCTGTGTCCTTGCCCAAACTAAAAAAAAAGCCTATGAAAAAGGTCTCGAATATTTGAAAAGTCTTGCGAGCCAGAAGGCAGACAAAAATTCCTTATTTTATACTCTCTAATGTTGGATCGCAAACCTCTAGCACATAACTACCAATGTGATAAAATGCAAAATAAAAATATATTAAGTGTTGCGCTCTCAAACCTTCAATCAATATATGATTATTTAAATCATTTAATTATAAAAATTACAATAATTAAGAATGATGTGTGTGAATAAACATAAATTGTAATAATCTTATACTCTGAATCTTCTGAATCAACTCAGATAAACCATGTGCATGGAACAGTGATGAACAAACAAATATAAAAAAAAAAAAAAAAAATAAAATTAAATTAATGTCCCAAAAAGTGACTTTGTGCTGAAAAATCTTCAATAATTATAAATCGGTGACTGCTTGTGAATCCTCCCTCAAGTGAAGATATGCGCTCACCTCATAGGAAGCCTGCAATTAGGCTATATAAGCTTGCGGTTCACCTCCTTTGGAACCTGCTTGTTAGGAACTCCTGTTATAAGATATCCATGGTATGCGACATATGCTATATAGGATGAATCTCCTCTCCAGAGGGTGCTATTCCTCTATGTTTTCATCTCTATGCGGTTCTCCACATACAAAAAAGATCTCGACATGGTGCTTTATCGTTTTAAAAGATTGACTTTTATTTACTTTAGGGTATGGCACTCACATGTGTGTGGATAGTGGTAGTACAAATACGATCCCAGACTGCCGCTGACTGCCGGAGCTGTGTACTCGTGGTCCGGCTAACGGACTGACTCCCTCCGAGTGACGTTAACAGTCCCACCCCTACGCGTTACGCCACTGGTCACGTGGCTTCATCAGGGGGATTTGATTGGTCCGTCACTCGTATATTGCCGGCTTATAAAGCACGGCTCCGCCATTTTGGTGACTATCTAATGGGGGCAGCCATTTTCCTGGAGATAAATAGGACGCTATCATCCATTGCTACATATGATTCCAGTAACACTGTAATCATCCCGGAGGGATACATAGCATCACAACCCCGCAGTCAGCACGGATATATCTAATCTTATTCAATAACATGAGTACATCCCTATATGAAATATGCAAATATGAACAAAATTCAAAACATATGAAATTACATTACAAATTACAAAAATACAATAATTTAATCCATGGTACAAGACAATTTAATTATTAAAATAAATAAAATAAAAAAAAAAAAAAAATATAAAAATAATAATAAATTAAAAAGAAAAAACTATATTATAAAAATTAAAAATTAAAAACTGGAATAAATTCACTAACCTATATATTAATCTATAAATATATAGATGTGCTTATGATAACCTATAATAACCCTAAAATAAGCACTAATTGGAGACTGGTTTAATAAGGTGTGTGGGGAATGCATGGTGGAAGCTAATCAGAGCAGAGTATCATCCTATTCTTACTCCGATATACCTCCACCACACCCTATTAAACTACTATATATTAATATAGAACTGAATTAATAATAGTGAATCTAACGTATATTTCCCAATCTAAATATCACTGATAAAACATGATAAATCAAAATCTTTATTTAATCCTCCTGGTGCTAAACTGCCCAACTCATAAATCCAAAATGATTCAAATGATTCAAATGAATCATTTTGGATTTTGGACTGTTAACGTCACTCGGAGGGAGTCAGTCCGTTAGCCGGACCACGAGTACACAGCTCCGGCAGTCAGCGGCAGTCTGGGATCGTATTTGTACTACCACTATCCGCACACATGTGAGTGCCATACCCTAAAGTAAATAAAAGTCAATCTTTTAAAACGATAAAGCACCATGTCGAGATCTTTTTTGTATGTGGAGAACCGCATGGAGATGAAAACATAGAGGAATAGCACCCTCTGGAGAGGAGATTCATCCTATAGCATATGTCGCACACCATGGATATCTTATAACAGGAGTTCCAAACAAGCAGGTTCCAAAGGAGGTGAACCGCAAGCTTATATAGCCTAATTGCAGGCTTCCTATGAGGTGAGCGCATATCTTCACTTGAGGGAGGATTCACAAGCAGTCACCGATTTATAATTATTGAAGATTTTTCAGCACAAAGTCACTTTTTGGGACATTAATTTAATTTTATTTTATTTTTTTTTATTTTATATTTGTTTGTTCATCACTGTTCCATGCACATGGTTTATCTGAGTTGATTCAGAAGATTCAGAGTTTAAGATTATTACAATTTATGTTTATTCACACACATCATTCTTAATTATTGTAATTTTTATAATTAAATGATTTAAATAATCATATATTGATTGAAGGTTTGAGAGCGCAACACTTAATATATTTTTATTTTGCCTATGAAAAAGGTACCAGGGGCATCTCAAGGCTGCCCCCTACTGACCCCTGGCCTTCGGGCAGTGCCAGAGTTTCCAAATGGTCAGTCCGCCCCTGCTGAGGGCCTATGCTACTGAGAGCTGCCGAAGCTGACTGAGGGACTGTCATCTGAGGATCTACTCTGGTATCACGGGTCACCAGAACTAGTGTTCCCATTGGAAGACTTCCCCTCTATTCCTGTTCAGGGTGCAACCCAAAATTTGGGATTTTCTTTTTACTTTCATTTTAAATAATAATGGTAAACAGGACAAACAGAGAGGGGGAATCTCCTTAACGAGGGCACAGACAGCAATAAAAACTGACAAGGGGTCTAATCCCTCTCCTATCCATCCAAAACTGAAAAAAAGGTTTTGCCTTTAGTTATACTTTAAATACCAGGAGGGTGTTACATACAGAGTGCAGAGTTCAGGAGGGTGCTACATACAGAGTGCAGAGTTCAGGGGGTGTTACATACAGAGTGCAGAGTTCAGGGGGTGCTGCATACAGAGTGTAGAGTTCAGGAGGGTGCTTGCATACAGTGCAGTAGAGTTCAGGAGGGTACTCCTTGCAGAGTGCAGAGTTCAGGAGTGTGCTATGTACAGAGTGTCAGAGTTCAGGAGGGTGCTATGTACAGAGTGTAGAGTTCAGGAGGGTGCTGCGTACAGAGTGCAGAGTTCAGGAGGTGTGCTGCGTACAGAGTGCAGAGTTCAGGAGGGTGCTGCGTACAGAGTGCAGAGTTCAGGAGGGTGCTACGTACAGAGTGTAGAGTTCAGGAGGGTGCTACGTACAGAGTGCAGAGTTCAGGAGGGTGTGCTGCGTACAGAGTGCAGAGTTCAGGAGGGTGCTGCTACAGAGTGCAAAGTTCAGGAGTGTGCTGCGTACAGAGTGCAGAATTCAGGAGGGTGCTATGTACAGAGTGCAGAGTTCAGGAGGGTGCTACGTACAGAGTGTAGAGTTCAGGAAGTGGTGCTACGTACAGAGTGCAGAGTTCAGGAGGGTGCTACGTACAGAGTGCAGAGTTCAGGAGGGTGCTACGTACAGAGTGCAGAGTTCAGAATTCAGGAGTGCTACGTACAGAGTGCAGAGTTCAGAAGGGTGCTACGTACAGAGTGCAGAGTTCAGGAGGGTGCTACGTACAGAGTGCATTAGTGCAACAATGTTGCAAAACGTACAAGCTGGAAAGTGCAGAAGTTCAGGAGGGTGTGATGTGTAACAGACTACGCATGGGTGGAGTGCAGTGGTGCTCAGTCCTGGGAGCCGGTAGTGATTGGTCTACCTGGGTCGCCTTTCTCTCCCTTTGCTAGTACTAAATCCGGCTATTCAGGCGGTCCTGTACGTACAGAGTGGGTCAATTCTATACAGCGTAATGTATACAGTGTAATGTACAGAGGAAACAGACGAGGGTCGTGCTATTCTATACAGTGTAATGTACAGGAGGAAACAGACGAGGGTCACCTTCTATTCTATACAGTGTAATGTACAGGAGGAAACAGACGAGGGTCACCTTCTATTCTATACAGCGTAATGTACAGGAGGAAACAGACGAGGGTCGCCTTCTATTCTATACAGCGTAATGTACAGGAGGAAACAGACGAGGGTCGCCTTCTATTCTATACAGCGTAATGTACAGGAGGAAACAGACGAGGGTCACCTTCTATTCTATACAGCGTAATGTACAGGAGGAAACAGACGAGGGTCACCTTCTAATACAGCGTAATGTACAGGAGGAAACAGACGAGGGTCACCTTCTATTCTATACAGCGTAATGTACAGGAGGAAACAGACGAGGGTCACCTTCTATTCTATACAGTGTAATGTACAGGAGGAAACAGACGAGGGTCACCTTCTATTCTATACAGTCTAATGTACAGGAGGAAACAGACGAGGGTCGCCTTCTATTCTATACAGTCTAATGTACAGGAGGAAACAGACGAGGGTCACCTTCTATTCTATACAGCGTAATGTACAGGAGGAAACAGACGAGGGTCACCTTCTATTCTATACAGCGTAATGTACAGGAGGAAACAGACGAGGGTCACCTTCTATTCTATACAGTCTAATGTACAGGAGGAAACAGACGAGGGTCGCCTTCTATTCTATACAGTCTAATGTACAGGAGGAAACAGACGAGGGTCGCCTTCTATTCTATACAGCGTAATGTACAGGAGGAAACAGACGAGGGTCACCTTCTATTCTATACAGTCTAATGTACAGGAGGAAACAGACGAGGGTCGCCTTCTATTCTATACAGCGTAATGTACAGGAGGAAACAGACGAGGGTCGCCTTCTATTCTATACAGTCTAATGTACAGGAGGAAACAGACGAGGGTCACCTTCTATTCTATACAGCGTAATGTACAGGAGGAAACAGACGAGGGTCACCTTCTATTCTATACAGCGTAATGTACAGGAGGAAACAGACGAGGGTCACCTTCTATTCTATACAGTCGTAATGTACAGGAGGAAACAGACGAGGGTCACCTTCTATTCTATACAGCGTAATGTACAGGAGGAAACAGACGAGGGTCGCCTTCTATTCTATACAGTCTAATGTACAGGAGGAAACAGACGAGGGTCGCCTTCTATTCTATACAGCGTAATGTACAGGAGGAAACAGACGAGGGTCACCTTCTATTCTATACAGCGTAATGTACAGGAGGAAACAGACGAGGGTCACCTTCTATTCTATACAGCGTAATGTACAGGAGGAAACAGACGAGGGTCGCCTTCTATTCTATACAGCGTAATGTACAGGAGGAAACAGACGAGGGTCGCCTTCTATTCTATACAGCGTAATGTACAGGAGGAAACAGACGAGGGTCGCCTTCTATTCTATACAGTGTAATGTACAGGAGGAAACAGACGAGGGTCGCCTTCTATTCTATACAGCGTAATGTACAGGAGGAAACAGACGAGGGTCGCCTTCTATTCTATACAGTCGTAATGTACAGGAGGAAACAGACGAGGGTCGCCTTCTATTCTATACAGCGTAATGTACAGGAGGAAACAGACGAGGGTCGCCTTCTATTCTATACAGCGTAATGTACAGGAGGAAACAGACGAGGGTCACCTTCTATTCTATACAGTCTAATGTACAGGAGGAAACAGACGAGGGTCACCTTCTATTCTATACAGCGTAATGTACAGGAGGAAACAGACGAGGGTCACCTTCTATTCTATACAGCGTAATGTACAGGAGGAAACAGACGAGGGTCGCCTTCTATTCTATACAGTCTAATGTACAGGAGGAAACAGACGAGGGTCGCCTTCTATTCTATACAGTCTAATGTACAGGAGGAAACAGACGAGGGTCGCCTTCTATTCTATACAGCGTAATGTACAGGAGGAAACAGACGAGGGTCACCTTCTATTCTATACAGTCTAATGTACAGGAGGAAACAGACGAGGGTCACCTTCTATTTCTATACAGCGTAATGTACAGGAGGAAACAGACGAGGGTCGCCTTCTATTCTATACAGCGTAATGTACAGGAGGAAACAGACGAGGGTCGCCTTCTATTCTATACAGTCTAATGTACAGGAGGAAACAGACGAGGGTCGCCTTCTATTCTATACAGCGTAATGTACAGGAGGAAACAGACGAGGGTCGCCTTCTATTCTATACAGTCTAATGTACAGGAGGAAACAGACGAGGGTCGCCTTCTATTCTATACAGTGTAATGTACAGGAGGAAACAGACGAGGGTCGCCCTTCTATTCTATACAGCGTAATGTACAGGAGGAAACAGACGAGGGTCGCCTTCTATTCTATACAGTCTAATGTACAGGAGGAAACAGACGAGGGTCACCTTCTATTCTATACAGTGTAATGTACAGGAGGAAACAGACGAGGGTCGCCTTCTATTCTATACAGCGTAATGTACAGGAGGAAACAGACGAGGGTCGCCTTCTATTCTATACAGTGTAATGTACAGGAGGAAACAGACGAGGGTCGCCTTCTATTCTATACAGCGTAATGTACAGGAGGAAACAGACGAGGGTCACCTTCTATTCTATACAGCGTAATGTACAGTAACTGAACATCCTGGACCCTCATCAACAGTCCCACCCCAGATATCTTCTCTGTCTGGATTTGAGGTTTATTGGCTCTGAATTGGATTGTGAATGGCGAGGGGCGCAATGATGTCATCAACATTCCTTAATCACACCTCTTTGGACATTTCAGGAGGATTTCATTTAATGATCAAACATTTCTTCGAATTATTCATTTCTCACCTGTCATTCCATTTTTCCCGATGTCACCTTTGTCTCCTTTCTGTCCTGCAGGGCCCTGAGCACCGGATGGGCCGGTGACACCCGCAGCCCCTGTGTCACCTACAATGTAACAATAAACATATCCTGGATTACCACCAATAGTATATACACCATTACCATCTGTATACAAATGTAATTATTCTCTGTTGACAATAACCGGTAACCCCCCCCCTCCCCTCCCCCCTCCCAACATCTTCACCATCATGGTGTGTAATCCCAGCAGAAACCATGAACCTCGAATTCTGAAGATGGGGAAGCACAATCTCCACCTCTATTATCTCATCCCGTTCTTGTAAAACTGATAATTACCAGCGCTATATGGTTCTATTGTCCTCAGGGGAGGGGCAAGGGGTGGGCAAGGGGGGCGGCTGCCCTGGGCGCAGTGGTTTACTGTAGGGATGGGGGCTCCTTCCTTCTGTTACAAGGCTGACAGGAGAAGTGACAGCGGCAGGGATTTTGACAAGCGAGTGACTGCTGGGCGTAGGATCCCTTAAGCTTGCACATTATGAATTGGGGGAGGCGCAGGTTGGCATCTCTGCCCTGGGCGCTGGGCGACCTTGTCCCTAGGGAGAGTAGCAACAGTGCTAAACTTTCTCCATTTGTAGACAGTCTGTCTTACCGTGGACACATGGACATCAAGGCTCAAGCAGATACTTTTGTATCCCTTTCCAGCTTCATGCAAGTCAACAATTCTTGATGGTAGGTCTTCTGAGAGCTCTTTTCTGCGAGGCGTGGTTCACATCAGACAGTGCTTCTTGAAACCAGTAAACCCAAAACAGGTGTGTGTTTTTTTTAAGGGCAGGACAGCTGTCAGCAACACATCCAATATCATCACACTGATTGGAGTCAAGGTTGGCTCACTCCTGGCTCCAATTAGCTCTGGGAGAAGTCATTAAGCTAGGACCTCACATACTTTTTCCTCCCTGCACTGTGAATGTTTACATGTTATGTGCAATTAAACCATGGCACCATCTAATGTTTGTGTAGTATTATGTTCAGCAGACTGTGTTCTTCTATTGTTGTGACTTAGATGACGTTCAGAGCACATTTACACCCAATTCATGCAAAACTCCACGTAATCCCAAGGGGTTCACATACTTTTTCTTGCAACTGTATTTTCCCCGATGAAGCCATTGTGTTGGTAAAACATGGCCGGTTTTTGGGCTATGGTCTGTATGTAGCCACCCTGCCTGAAGCAGGATTGTCTATTGTTTGCTGGGCTGTGGTCAGCCTGAACTGAACTTAAAGTTCAGCTTAATTGGGTCTCTCCTGGGCTCTGGTTATGGTTTGATTTTGCCTGCTGATGGGGATTGTGCATTGCAATGGTGCAAGAGGCTGAAAAAAATTTACGAGTAACCTTTGGAATAGGCCTCCTGACTAGGGGATGGATGTAGGTGGCTGTTGGATCTTCTCAGGCCTCCTGTCTGGAGGAGGGGTGTAGGTGTCTGTTGGGGTTTCTCAGGCCTCCTGTCTAGGACAGGGATGTAGGTGGCTGTTGGATATTCTCAGGCCTCCTGACTAGGGGATGGATGTAGGTGGCTGATAGATCTTCTCAGGCCTCCTGTCTGGAGGAGGGGTGTAGGTGGCTGTTGGGGTTTCTCAGGCCTCCTGTCTAGGACAGGGATGTAGGTGGCTGTTGCATCTTCTCGGCCTCTTGTCTGGGGGAGGGATGCAAGTGATGTTGGATATTCTCAGGCCTCCTGCCTATAGGGAGGGATGTAGGTGGCTGTTGGATCTTCTCAGGCCTCCTGTATGGAGGAGAGATGTAGGTGGCTGTTGGAGATTCCCAGACCTCCTGCCTGTAGGGAAGGATGTAAGTGGTGTTGGATATTCTCAGGCCTCCTGCCTGTAGGGAGGGATGTAAGTGGTGTTGGATATTCTCAGGCCTCCTGCCTGTAGGGAGGGATGTAGGTGGCTGTTGGATCTTCTCAGGCCTCCTGTATGGAGCAGGGATGTAGGTAGCTGTTGGAGATTCCCAGACCTCCTGCCTGTAGGGAAGGATGTAAGT
>CATNWA010002730.1:0-23087 GCA_951230385.1 Staurois parvus
AAATATAGCAACAGAAGAATGATGACCTGGTACGTCCAGTTGTAGTCATATGACACTCGCTCCATTAGATCATATTCAGCTCCTGGAACACTGCAGACAGGTCGGTGAAAGGCATCCCGAAGTCGTCTGTAAATATTTCTTATGTAAAAATTTTCAAAATCTTGGTAGAGAGGCACAAAAATCCTTTATTATGAGAGAATAATGGATTACTGTTTTACATATTATTTTACAGCTTTTTTTGCACAAATTAGTAGAGAGACACTAGCCGACCATGTATAAATTCCTTTTGTCTTAAAGTCATGACTTTGCCTTATAGGAAGAAGTTTGCCACATGTAACAGGATTTTTAGTGGTTGATGGGTGCTTACAAATAGACATGAATTTTCTCTGCTGATTTTCCATCCAGCAGATATACTGTATGCACAGAAACTACATTTTTTTTGCAAACCAGAAAAACTATTTTCTCTGTGCCACTTAATATGCAAAAATGTGATACAAGAGAGAAATGCAAGGATGCAGAATGCCCAAAAGGTAAATCTAAAAGGCATTAAAAATCTCTGTAGTGGTGGACACACAGATGACAATAAAGACCTGGCCAATCTGTCCAAAACTAAAATAACAAATGTTGGCATTAGATTGATTTTAATTAAGAGGTAACTGTTTTATGTAAAAATTATATTTCAGTTCTTTGTAGATGTTGCAGGGTTAAACTACCTGACATGTACCTTTTATCTCTTGGGGACATCGTAGTAAGATATCTGTTTTGAAATCCCTTGGTTTACACATCTGTGGCCAGTATGTGGGGTTACATTTTCCATGTTGGATTTTTTATTTATTTGTATTACAAAATATAACAAGAGGATCTGGAATATGTGTGTGGGCATTAAAACCTAAAAGCCCTATGTTGGTAGGATTTGCAGTTGAGAATTGTGGCAGGGGGGCATCACTGTTGGAGCATCCATACATTATAAAGAGGAGTAGAGATGAGCGAAGTATTCAAAAATTCGATTCGACTGATTCGGCGAATTCGTGGACAATATTCGATTCGAGTCGAATATATTCGCTGTGAATTTAACTTAAAAAAGGGTGTTTCTAGGCTTCAGAGAGACTTAGTATTAGTGCAGAACACTGTACCTTTAATTTAAATGCCCTTGGAGTCTGCTGGGGAAGAGAAATAATACTGTCAGTCAGTATGACATGCAGATGAGTGCCGTCGATCTTAGAATCACCGCACACTTCACTCATTTGGCCAGTCACGGGGCCAAAACCAGTGTTTGGAGCCACAGTGTGGCGGTGGAGGCAGCAGCAATGGGAGGCCATACAGCACCCTATGAACAAAATGGAAACCAGCAGGAGTGTGAGGACACCTCAAAGTGGCACATGGCAGAGTGGGAGCAATGGGAGGCGGTACAGGGACCCATGTCACACTGTGGACCCAGCAGCAGCGTGACGAGGCGGTACGGGGGGCCCCATGGCAGATTTGGGGCCTGGCAGCACCTATGGGAGGCCTGTAATCTGCCAGCAACCTATGACAAAATGGAAAACAGCAGGAGTGTGAGGAGACCTCAAAGTGGCACATGGCAGAGTGGGGAGCAATGGGAGGCGGTACAGGGACCCATGTCACATGTGGACCCAGCAGCAGCGTGACCAGGCGGTACGGGGGCCCATGGCAGATTACAGGCCTGGCAGCAGCAATGGGAGGCCCGTAATCTGTCCAGCACCCTATGACAAAAAATGGAACACACCAGCAGTGTGTGAGGAGACCTGAAAGTGGCACATGGCAGAGTGTGGCGATGGAGACAGCAGCAATGGGAGGCCGTACAGGGACCCATGAGAGACTCTGGACCTGGCAGCAGCAGCATGAGGAGGCGGTATAGGGGCCCACCCTTGGCAGATTAGGGGCCTGGCAGCAGCTATAGGAGGCCCGTAATCTGCCAGCACCCTATGACAAATCGAAAAAATTCAACACACCAGCAGTGTGAGGAGACCTGAAAGTGGCACATGGCAGAGTGTGGCGATGGAGACAGCAGCAATGGGAGGCCGTACAGGGACCATGAGAGACTCTGAACCTGGCAGCAGCATGAGGAGGCGGTATAGGGGCCCATGGCAGATTAGGGGCCTGGCAGCAGCTATGGGAGGCCCCGTAAATCTGCCAGCACCCTATGACAAAAAATGGAACACACCAGCAGTGTGAGGAGACCTGAAAGTGGCACATGTTTGGGGCATGATTCATGGCGGATTTAGTCAGTTGTGTCAGAAACTGGTGGTTTGAAATCCAGACTAATCCACGCCTGATTTCATTTTCACAAACGTGAGTCTCTCCACACTTTGGGTGGACAGTCGTGTCCTCCGCGGAGTTGCAATACCTCCTGCCGCACTAAACACACGCGCTCCGATGCCACGCTACTGGCCGGGGCATGACAGCCTTTCAAGGGCAAATTCAGCTAGTTGGGGCCAAAGGTCAAGTTTCGTTGCCCAGTAGTCAAGGGGATTGTCTACCTCGGTTGGCAGGGTGCTGTCCAAGTAGGCCTAAGCCTGTTGTTTGAGGTCCTGCTCCAGGTCCACCTGATGCTGCTGCTGCTGATGCTGGGCCTGGTTAGTAGTTTCCTCACTGCGCTGGTGAAAGAAAGCTACTCATCATCGACTGCAGACTGAGGCAGCTGCTGCTGGTGGAGCTGCCACTGCTCCTACCACCCCACCCCTCCCTGCTGCCATGGCAGCGTAACGCGAGCGCACAGGGCCCACAGTGTCTGAGGATGGACGTTGGCGCAGACAGGCAGAGACCAGCTGACTACATAGGTGGTTTTTATTAGTACGTTACTTTTTGGCCTCCCTCTCAGCAGGTGTGAAAAAGGCCACCATTTTGGAACGGGTAGCGAGGGTCCAAACAAGGTGGACAGCCAAAAGTCATCCCTCTGTCTGATGGTTATTATTCGGCTGTCGGTACGCAAGCAAGCGAGCATTGCTATGGGCCATTTGTGCCAAGGAATGCAAGGGACTCCCTGCCTCCATCTCCACAGCATACTGCCACGGTGCGTCTGTCTGGGTCCTCTGTCTCCTCTTCCTCCTCCTCTACCAGATGCTCCTGCTCCTCCACTCCTGTCCGCTGAGTGGAAAAACCACCCATTTCACTCAATAATTCCTGAGCACCAATGTCCTCCTCTACCTCCTCCTCTTCTTCCTGTCCTGCCCCCACAGGGGTCATGTGGCGTTGAGATCTGTGCGCCACGTCTACCGCACCCTGACAGCCATTATTAACAGCATTTGTTCCAGGACGTGCAACAGAGGAATGACGTCGTTCATCCCATAGTCCTGCCGACTCACGAATAGCGTGGCCTCCTCAAAGGGCCTGAGCAAGCGCAGGTGTCACGCATGAGCTGCCAATGGCTGACATCGAAGTTACACAGGGGAGTACCTTTATCCGCTTTTAACATCAGGAAATCTGTGATGGCCTTTTGCTGTTCGTAAAGGCGGTCTAACATATGTAGGGTTGAATTCCACCTTGTTGCAACGTCACAGCATGAGGAGTCGGTACGGGGGCCCATGGCAGATTACGGGCCTGGCAGCAGCAATGGGAGGCCCGTAATCTGCCAGCACCCTATGTCAAAAAATTCAACACACCAGCAGTGTGTGAGGAGACCTGAAAGTGGCACATGGCATGAGAGACTGTGGACCTGGCAGCAGCATGAGGAGGCGGGTATAGGGGCCCATGGCAGATTAGGGGCCTGGCAGCAGCTATGGAGGGCCCGTAATCTGCCAGCACCCTATGTCAAAAAATTCAACACCAGCAGTGTGTGAGGAGACCTGAAAGTGGCACATGGCAGAGTGTGGCGATGGAGACAACCCACCGACTGTTTTGCTCGCTGCCAAGCTGCCACCCTCTTCTCCTGATGATGCGGAAGCAATAGCCTGATGACGACGAGGCTGCCAAGTGCGATCAGCCTCATCATCATCAATTAGGGTCTCCGCCTCACTACTAGCCCCCTCGGCTGCGTGTGGGTCAGGAGACAGACCTGTCTCTACACCGGCTACCGAGCCACTCTCCTCGCCACTACTTCTTTGCCTGGCTGCTGAAAAGGCGGATGTCTCCCCCCGTTCCTGACCGCCCCCTCTGTTAGCTCTTCCTCACTGTACTGGATGACACCGGGAGCACTAGCCTCTGGCTGCGAATAGTGCTGCCTCGACCCCTTCCTCTGCTGCCACGTCTGCTCGCTCCTAAAACATTGCCTCCTCTGCCACTCCTCTGCATGTTGTCTGACATACTCTTTAATTAAACGATTCTGTGTCCCTGAGTAACAATTCTGTGTCCCTGAGTAACGTTTCTGTGGCCCTAAGTAACAGTTCTGTGGCCCTAAGTAACAGTTCTGTGGCCCTCAGTAACAATTCTGTGTCTGTCCCTGAGTAACAATTCTGTGTCCCTCAGTAACAATTCTGTGTCCTGAGTAACAATTCTGTGTCCCTGAGTAACGTTTCTGTGGCCCTAAGTAACAGTTCTGTGGCCCTCAGTAACAATTCTGTGTCCTGTCCCTGAGTAATAACAATTCTGTGTCCCTCAGTAACAATTCTGTGTCCCTGAGTAACAATTCTGTGTCTGTCCCTGAGTAAGAATTCTGTGTCTGTCCCTGAGTAACGTTTCTGTGGCCCTAAGTAACGGTTCTGTGTCCTCAGTAACAATTCTGTGTCCCTGAGTAACAATTCTGTGTCTGTTCCCTGAGTAACAATTCTGTGGCCCTAAGTAACGGTTTCTGTGGCCCTCAGTAGCAATTCTGTGTCCCTGAGTAACAATTCTGTGTCCCTCAGTAACAATTCTGTGTCCCTCATTAACAATTCTGTGTCCCTCAGTAACAATTCTGTGTCTGTCCCTGAGTAACAATTCTGTGTCTGTACCCTGAAGTAACGTTTCTGTGGCCCTAAGTAACGGTTCTGTGGCCCCTCAGTAACAATTCTGTGTCCCTCAGTAACAATTCTGTGTCTGTCCCTGAGTAACAATTCTGTGTCTGTCCCTGAGTAACAATTCTGTGTCCCTGAGTAACGTTTCTGTGGCCCTAAGTAACATTTCTGTGGCCCTCAGTAACAATTTCTGTCTGTCCCTGAGTAACAATTCTGTGTCTGTCCCTGAGTAACAATTCTGTGTCCCTCAGTAACAATTCTGTGTCCCTGAGTAACAATTCTGTGTCCCTCAGTAACAATTCTGTGTCCCTCAGTAACAATTCTGTGTCCCTGAGTAACAATTCTGTGGTCTGTCCCTGAGTAAGGAATTCTGTGTCTGTCCCTGAGTAACGTTTCTGTGGCCCCTCAGTAACAATTCTGTGTCCCTGAGTAACAATTCTGTGTCTGTCCCTGAGTACAATTCTGTGGCCCTAAGTAACGGTTCTGCGGCCCTCAGTAACAATTCTGTGTCCCTGAGTAACAATTCTGTGGCCCTAAGTAACGGTTCTGTGGCCCTCAGTAACAATTCTGTGTCCTGAGTAACAATTCTGTGTCTGTCCCTGAGTAACAATTCTGTGGCCCTAAGTAACGGTTCTGTGGCCCTCAGTAACAATTCTGTGTCCCTGAGTAACGTTTCTGTGGCCCTAAGTAACATTTCTGTGGCCCTCAGTAACAATTCTGTCTGTCCCTGAGTAACAATTCTGTGTCTGTCCCTGAGTAACAATTCTGTGTCCCTCAGTAACAATTCTGTGTCCCTCAGTAACAATTCTGTGTCCCTGAGTAAACAATTCTGTGTCCCTCAGTAAAACCAATTCTGTGTCCCTCAGTAACAAATTCTGTGTCTGTCCCTGAGTAAGAATTCTGTGGCCCTAAGTAACGGTTCTGTGGCCCTCAGTAACAATTCTGTGTCCCTGAGTAACAATTCTGTGGCCCTAAGTAACGGTTCTGTGGCCCTCAGTAACAATTCTGTCCTGAGTAACAATTCTGTGTCTGTCCCTGAGTAACAATTCTGTGGCCCTAAGTAACGGTTCTGTGTGGCCTCAGTAACAATTCTGTGTCCCTGAGTAACGTTTCTGTGGCCCTAAGTAACGGTCCTGTGGCCCTCAGTAACAATTCTGTGTCCCTCAGTAACAATTCTGTGTCTGTCCCTGAGTAACAATTCTGTGGCCCTAAGTAACGGTTCTGTGGCCCTCAGTAACAATTCTGTGTCCCTGAGTAACGTTTCTGTGGCCCTAAGTAACGGTTTCTGTGGCCCTCAGTAACAATTCTGTGTCCCTGAGTAACGTTTCTGCTGTGGCCCTAAGTAACGGTTCTGTGGCCCTCAGTAACACAATTCTGTGTCCCTGAGTAACAATTCTGTGTCTGTCCCTGAGTAACAATTCTGTGGCCCTAAGTAATGGTTCTGTGGCCCTCACTAACAATTCTGATTGTCCCTGAGTAACAATTCTGTGTCTGTCCCTGAGTAACAATTCTGTGGCCCTATAACTAACGTTCTGTGGCCCTAAGTAACAGTTCTGTGGCCCTCAGTAACAATTTCTGTGTCCCTGAGTAACGTTTCTGTGGCCCTAAGTAACAATTCTGTGGCCCTCAGTAACAATTCTGTGTCTGTCCCTGAGTAACAATTCTGTGTCCCTAACTAACGTTTCTGTGGCCCTAAGTAACAGTTCTGTGGCCCTCAGTAACAATTCTGTGTCCCTGAGTAACGTTTCTGTGGCCCTTAGTAACAATTCTGTGTCCCTGAGTAACAATTCTGTGGCCCTAAGTAACGGTTCTGTGGCCCTCAGTAAACAATTCTGTGTCCCTGAGTAACAATTCTGTGGCCCTAAGTAACGGTTCTGTGGCCCTCAGTAACAATTCTGTGTCCCTGGAGTAACAATTCTGTGTCTGTCCCTGAGTAACAATTCTGTGGCCCTAAGTAAAGGTTCTGTGGCGCCTCAGTAACAATTCTGTGGCCCCTGAGTAACAATTCTGTGCCCTAAGTAACGGTTCTGTGGCCCTCAGTAACAATTCTGTGGCCCTCAGTAACAATTCTGTGTCTGTCCCGAGTAACAATTCTGTGGCCCTAAAACGTTTCTGTGGCCCTAAGTAACAGTTCTGTGGCCCTCAGTAACAATTCTGTGTCCCTGAGTAACGTTTCTGTGGCCCTAAGTAACAATTCTGTGGCCCTCAGTAACAATTCTGTGTCTGTCCCTGAGTAACAATTCTGTGGCCTAACTAAAAGTTTCTGTGGCCCTAAGTAACGGTTCTGTGGCCCTCAGTAACAATTCTGTGTCTGTCCCTGAGTAACAATTCTGTGGCCACTAACTAACGTTCTGTGGCCCTAAGTAACAATTCTCTGGCACTCAGTAACAATTCTGTCTGTCCCTGAGTAACAATTCTGTGGCCCCAACTAGCATTTCTTTGGCCCTAAGTAACGATTCTGTGGCCCTCATTAACAATTCTGTGTCCCTGAGTAATGCTTCTCTGTCCCTAAGTAACGTTTCTCTGTCCCCAAGTAACGTTTCTGTGGCCCTAACTCTGTCCCTAATACAGAGCGGTCTGCCTCTCTTGAATGACTGGAGGCAAATGAAGAATTCTAAAATGGCCGCTATTTATAGCTCGACCATTACACAGTGCTGGCTGGCTGGCTGCTGATTGGCTAATGCGATCACATGTCATTAAGGAATGCATTATGGGTCAGCGCGCCTTGTCTGCGCGCCTTCCCAGACATCCCCGCTCCGTCGCCGCACATGTCCGCCGCCATTTTAGGAAAAATTTTGATTCGCGCGTCCGAAGTAGGCTATTTTTCGGATTCGGCGCGAATCGAAAATTTTCCAATATTCGACTCGAATTCCACTTCGCCTACTTCGATTCGCTCATCTCTAAAGAGGAGCACCAGTCGTTTTTGTGTTTTTTAAAAGTTTTTGTAGCTGCTGATTTTTAATAAACACACATTCACCTAACCCGGGATCCAGCGATGTGCTCACCTAAGCCATATCTTCTTTTCTACCTCTTCTCTTCTTGGTGCCAGCATCTCAACTGTGGGCACCCAGCTGTGACAGCTTGTGTCTTCAAGACTGCTGACCACCTCCTAAATGATCCAGCAGTCTTCTGAGACCCGGGGGGGGGGGGGGCTGAACATCTGGCTCATTTTGCTGCAGCAAACTAGGTACCTGCCCCCCCCAAAAAAAAAATTGCATGCCAAATGGGGCAGGAGAGGAGTACTTAAAGTGGAACTTCCCCTTTTGAATGAAGTTCTGCTTTAAGGAGCCAGTAGCTAATGCAACACACAAGGCTCCACTGACTGTCACAAGTTATCCTGCAGCCTCTTGTTTGTTTATTCTTACCTCCTTGCTGTTCTTGTTTCCTTCACATGTGTGTTTGTCTGTGCTCACCTGTGAGCGTCATCTGCTATTCCCTGGGTTTTATGTCCTTCTCTTTTATCGCTTCCTGGGCCGCCTCCTAGCTGGCTTGTCTATTTAAGACCTGCTCAGTCTGTCTCACTTTGCCTGAGCATCGTGTTGTTGTTGTCGGAGCTCCCTTGTGTGCTACTGAGAATCCTTATAGTCTATCTGTGTACCGACCCCGGCTTCATTCCTGACATTGCTCCTATATAGTCTATCTGTGTACCGACCCCAGCTTCGTTCCTGACATTGCTAGTTTTCCGCTTGTCCTGACCTCGGCTTGCCAACTGGATCTCCTGTGTCTACTCCCGTTGTACCCTGCTCCCTCTAGTGGTCTCCTCTACCTCAGCTGGGTGTACCTGGGAGCCGCGACCTGGTTCCAGCCTGCTCCAAGTCCATCTCCACCATCAGGGGCCCTGGTAAACACGCAGGCTGGGGCTTAGACTCCACACCCTGGGGAACCCCAAGTTGTGGATCAAAGAGAGCTCACCACCACAGGTGCTGACAGTTTGCTCAGGCCATGAGCTCCTCGGAGACTCCGCGGCCTCTCCTGGAACAACCTCAGGGTTTGATGCAGAGAGTCGATGTCCAGCAGGCCTTTCAAGAACAGATTATACACTATCTGCAGGAACTCTCCTTGCGGTTGGATCAGCTACAGGCTGGGGCCAATTCCTCACCCTCTGCTTTGGCTTCGGTTTCGGATCCTGCTGTTCCACCTTCCGCTGTTTTCCCAGTGGAACACCATTCTTCGAAACTCCAGCTGCCTCCTCTGCTTCACTTCTCTGGTGATCCCAAGGCTTGTCGAGGTTTCATCAATCAGTGCTCGATTCATTTTGAACTAGCAGCCGATCATTTCCCTACTGATCGTTCCAAAGTGGCATACATGATTTCCCTGCTTTCAGGTGAAGCATTAGCTTCGGCCTCGCCACTGTGGGAGCATCAATACCCCACTATCTCCAGTCTCCCAGCCTTCCTGCAAGCCTTCTGGAAAACCTTCGATGTGCCCAGCAGGACTTCATCTGCTGCAGGAGATCTTCTTCGGCTATGCCAAGGTAGCATGACGGTTGGTCAGTGTGCAGTTCAGTTTCACACCTTGGCTTCGGAATTTGCATGGAACAATGAGGCCCTTTCTGCAACCTTTTGGCAAGGTCTAGCAGACCGTATTAAAGATGAATTAGCCGGAAGAAACATACCCACCACCCTGGATGACTTGATTGCGCTTAGCATCCAAATCGATGTCCGCTTCCAGGAACGAGATCTGGAAAAGTCTGGTCCATGTCAATCTCAAGTGTGCTTGTTTGCTCTTGTGTTCCAAAAGTTCCCTGAACCACCTACCTCCACAGCTGGGTCAACTTCCGAGGAACCTATGCAGTTAGGCCGAGCACGCCTCACTCCACAAGAGTGATCACGTCGCATAAGACTTGGTCTATGCCTTTACTGTGGGGCTAAGGGTCATGTAATTAAGTCTTGTCCAGTCCTTCCGGGAAACTCTCGGGTCTAGGTCACTTTGAGGGAGGTGATCTAGACCAGAACCTGAACTCCGCCTCCTTCCCTCAATTTCTTATACCTGTTTCCATCCATTGGGCTCTGAACTCCTATCAGGTTTTGGCTTATGTGGACTCTGGGGCAGCAGGAAATTTCATGGAACAATCCTTGGCCGCTGAATTGGGCATTCCTCTTGTTCCTTTGATGACACCCCTATCAGTATCTGCAGTTGACGGCTTTATCTTGGCCTAAGGACCTCTACGCTTTCAAACTGACAGCATAACTATACATGTGGGCATTATTCATTGTGAGGAAATCTCCTTTCTGGTCCTTCCGAAGTCTTCAAGTCCCATCATTCTGGAACTTCCATGGTTGCAGAGACATTCACACTATCTTGACTGGAACTCTGGCCAAGTATTGTCGTGGGGGTCACAATGCTATCAGACTTGTCTCCCTAAAGTGTGTCCTCCTTGGAGTGTACCCGTGGCTGAGGTCATCACCTCTCCGATACTCCCTCTGCACTATCGGGCCTTCCAAGATGTCTTTTGCAAGAAAGCTGCTGACTCTTTGCCGCCTCACCCCCCCCCAATGATTGTGCTATTGACCTCTAACCTGGGTCTTCTCCATCACAAGGTAAAGTTTACCCTCTCTCCATTCCTGAGACTCAAGCCATGTCTGAATACATCCAGGAGAATCTGCAGAAAGGATTTATCCGTAAGTCCAATTCTCCTGCTGGGGCTGGTTTCTTCTTTGTGGAGAAAAAAGATGGTACACTACGACCCTGCATTGATTATAGAGGCCTCAATGCTATCACCATTAGGAATCGGTACCCTTTACCTCTGATTTCTGAACTCTTTGACAGACTCTGGGATGCTTGAATTTTCACTAAGCTAGATCTCCGTGGAGCGTACAATCTGGTTAGGATCCGTAAGGGTGATGAGTGGAAGACAGCTTTTAATACCAGAGACGGGCATTATGAATATCTAGTAATGCCCTTCGGCTTGTGTAATGCTCCAGCTGTCTTCCAGAACTTTGTTAATGACATTTTTTCTGATCTTCTGTATGTTTGTGTCATTGTCTATATGGATGACATACTCATTTTTTCCCCGGATTTAGAAACTCATCGTCAGCACGTGAGTTCTGTTCCCCTACGTCTTCAGGACCACCGCCTGTATGCAAAATTGGAGAAGTCTCTTCGAACAAACCCAGGTCCCTTTTGTAGGCTACGTAGTCACAGATAAAGGGCTGCTTATGGATCCTGCCAAACTCCAAGACATCTTCAACTGGCCTCAGCCCTCTGGGTTGAAAGCTACACAGCGCTTCTTGGGATTCACTAACTTCTATCGCCAGTTCATCCCTGACAATTCTTCACTGATGGCCCCAATCACTTCTTTGACTCAAAAGGGTTCCAACGCCAGAACCTGGCCTTCTGAGGCAGTCGACGCATTCCACAGACTAAGTCTGCCTTTTATCTCTGCATCAATTCTCGTACGTCCCCGGACGTTTTTTCAGCCTTTTTTCTTGGAGGTAGATGCTTCATCTTTGGGAGTGGGGGCCATCCTGCTCCAAATGCATGATGGTAAGCTCCATCCTTGTGCCTTTTTCTCTAATAAATGTTCGGTTGCTGAAAAGAATTACACTATCGGTGATCGGGAATTGCTGGCGATAAAGCTGGCACTGCAGGATTTGGCGACATCTGCTGGAGGGATCTCCACATCACATTCTGATTTATATGGATCATAAGAACCTCCAGTATCTCCAGTCCGCCCGGCATTTGAATCCCAGACAAAGATGGGCTCTATTCTTTGCCAGATTTAATTTTGACATTACCTTCCGGCCCAATTCCAAATATGCACGTGCGGATGCCTTGTCTAGATTATTTGACAGTGCTGACTCTGAATGTCATATTGAACCGGAGCCTATCATTTTTGCCAATCATATCCTGGCCACCACTCATCTTCTTTGTGGTTCCCGCCATTCGTCCCAAGCTACTCAAATGGGCACATGACTCTAAACTCTCTGGACATCCTGGGGTACAGCGCACCTGTGCCTTCCTGCAGTGTCATTACTGGTGGCCCTCACTATGCAAGCATGTTGAAGAATATGTCCAGGCTTGCTCCATCTGTGTGCAATCTAAGTCCTCCACATCTGCTCTAGCAGGTCTCCTTTTACCTCTACCGGTTCCAGATGAACCTTGGCGTTGCATTTCCATGGACTTTATTTCCAAACTACCCCCTTCAGCTGGTTCCACAGTTATCTGGATAGTTGTGGACAGGTTTTCTAAAATGTGCCACCTAACTCCACTTCCGGGACTTCCTTTGGCCGTCACATTGGCCTCCAACTAAGGAAATCTTCCGTCTTCACGGTATGCCTTCTCACATTGTTTCAGATAGAGGGGTTCAATTTACAGCTCGCTTCTGCAGGGCTCTAGCCATGTCCTTCGGAGTCGAGTTGGACTTCTCTTCAGCCTTTCATCCGCAGTCTAATGGCCAAACCGAAAGGGGTCAACCAGAATGTGGAACGCTATATTCTTGCCTTCATTTTGGCCCATCAGGATGATTGGGTAGACATTCTACCATGAGCAGAGTCTGCCCTTAATAACCATGCCAGTGCCAGTACTGGTGAGTCCCCCTTTTTCACGGTGTATGGTCATCATCCTTCGGTGCCATTTCCTGTTCTTATCTCCTCTACGGTACCCACGGCTGCAGATAAACAACGATCATTCCATTCCATCTGGGCAGAGGTTTCTGAGAATTTACATCTGGCAGCTTCCAAGTACAAAACGGCTGCAGATCGCCATCGCCGTGTGAGTCCCAAATTTCTCACTGGTGACAAGGCTTGGCTCTCTGCCAAGAATATCCGTCTACGAGTACCCTCTATGAAATTTGCTGCTCGTTTCATTGGTCCATTTATTATCCTCCGCCAGGTCAATCCTGTTGCTTTCAAACTTCGCCTCCCTTCACATCTGAGAATCCCTAATGTTTTCCATGTTTCTCTTCTGAGACCGTCTATTATCATCAGGTTTTCCTGTCCTCATCATCATCCTTCCCCAATAGCGAGTCCTTCGGATCAGTATGAAGTCAAGCAAATCTTGGATTCTAAGTTCATCAGAGGGAAGCTCTTGTATCTTATTGACTGGAAGGGATATGGTCCTGAGGAGAGGTGTTGGATTCCTACTGCTGATGTTTCTGCTCCCTGTCTGGATTGAATTTTTTAAGTGGAAGTTTCCCCTTAAGCCTGGGCCTAAAAAAGTCTGGAGACCTCGGAGAGGGGGGGGTACTGTCACAAGTTAGCCTGCAGCCTCTTGTTTGTTTAGTCTTACCTCCTTGCTGTTCTTGTTTCCTTCACATGTGTGTTTGTCTGTGCTCATCTGTGGGCATCATCTGCTATTCCCTGGGTTTTATGTCCTTCCCTTTCATCACTTCCTGGGCCGCCTCCTAGATGGCTTGTCTATTTAAGACATGCTTAGTCTGTTTCACTTTGCCTGAGCATCGTGTTGTTGTCGCAGCTCCCTTGTGTTCTACTGAGAATCCTTATAGTCTATCTGTGTACCGACCCCGGCTTCATTCCTGACATTGCTCCTATATAGTCTATCTGTGTACCGACCCCGGCTTCGTTCCTGACATTGCTAGTTTTCCGCCTGTCTTGACCTCGGCTTGCCAACTGGATCTCCTGTGTCTACTCCCGTTGTACCCTGCTCCCGCTAGTGGTCTCCTCTACCTCAGCTGGGTGTACCTGGGGACCGCGAACTGGTTCCAGCCTGCTCCAAGTCCATCCCCACCATCAGGGGCTCTGGTAAACAAGCAGGCTGGGGCTTAGACTCCGCACCCTGGGGAACCTAAAGTTGTGGAGCAAAGAGCTCACCACCACAGGTGCTGACAGTGACACTTTTGGATGGCCTGACCCTTTAACTAAGTAAAATAATTAGTAACTTGGCAACTGTGAAGAGTGTACTATCATTGTTTGTAGATTAATCACATGAATACTTCCTGATTGCACTGTAAGAAGTCTTTTGTTTGGTACAGTTTGTAGGTTTGGCTAGATCACATTGTGGTTGATCAACATTGTTTATGTGGAAATCCCCAAACACACTTGCCTAAAATATTCTTGAAGGCTGCTTTTAATTTAAATTTTTTTTAACATGTTTAATTGCTTTGTGAGCATTTAAACACAAATCAAAATCTCTTTTTTGTTTAATTTGTATGTATGTACACATATACAGTATTTAAATATTTTTATATATGTTTTATAGATGTTGGGAATTCTTGAAAAACAAGTGTAATATATTAAATAAGCCAAAGTTTATGCAGCTCTTGAGGGCTAGAATTTAAAAATGTCCCTTGTCCCCTTCTGTATTTTTTATTTTTTTTAACAACTAGAATGTTCCTTTATTGAATACATTAGCATGGTACAAATACATCAGAAAACAGGTTGGTACATGAAATGACTGTGGGCTCAATTCACTAAAGAATATCTCACGAGATAATTGGATGACATGACACATTATTTCCAATTATCTCATGCAATGCTGAACATGTCAATTCACTATAACCTTATCAGGTATTTACCTCAAAAAGCACCAAATACCTCATAAATGTCAGTAAAGTCAATTCACTTAAGGAAATAAATAAGTAAATACATGAGTTAAATAAGTAGTGGTCCATGAGGTATTTAAGAAATACAAAAATATAATAGCCAATTTGGAGTAGGCTCTACCTCTTTGGAACAGGTATTTGGCGTGTTCAGAAGGGGCTGAAGTGGTGACTGCAGGATAGGCAAGAGTAAGGAACAAATATAATGATGCAAGTCCTTAGAGAGTACAGAGAATGTCCTTATGGGTGATTACAGTCCTTAAAGGTGGCGTTACTTGAAGGCTGCCATCTAGTAAAGAGCTAGAGGGGACCCTGAGAGGAGATCAAGGGAAAAAAGAGCGGCGCCTTCTAAGTGTAGCAGATAAAAAACTTTATTTCAAAGTGAGATACAGGCAACTGTATAACATTACTCACTCAACATCTTCCTTTTTTCCCCTCACATTCAACATACCAGCTTTCATCCCAAATCGTTTTTTTTTATCCCACATCTGCCAAGGGCCCTTACGTTCAAAGTTTTTACCAGGTAATATATATGGATATCCTATGTAGCTCTTCTCCTTCCAACCTTTCAGACAGAGAATCTACAGCATTTTGACAGCTTTCACAAAATCACTATCTAATTATTAAACTGGCAGATAAGGGAGGGGGTATCGTCATTCAAAATCAAGTTGATTATATTAAAGAATCCATGAGATTATTGTCAGCTACCTAAAAATATCGGAAACTCAAAAGTGATTGCAATTCCAAAAGGAAGCACATAGTCTTATTGATAAAGCTTTTTAAGATGGGATCATTAATACAACTGAAACATAATTTCTTAAAAAAGAATTATATCAAAGACCTTATTTTTATCACCTTCCGAAGATCCATAAAGATTTCCACACATCCACCAGGACTCCCTATTGTGGCTGCAATGGGGAGTGTCACCAGCTACCTTTACCAAATATTTAGATCACTTTTTGCCACCTTTAGTTCAAAACCGTCCCCGTACATCAGGGACGGTATCCATCTTTTACAAATGCTGAAAACATATTCTTGGAATCTACATATTACTTGACTTAGATGTTAATTCCCTATATACGTCAATACCACATGACATAGGTTTACAAGCAGTCCATCATTTCCTCAACATTGATCCACTTCTCCATCCCTGACAAGCCCAGTTTATTCTAGATGCCACAGAGTATTGCCTTACTCATAATTACTTTGAATTCTAGGGTCAGTTCTACCTACAAACACATGGAACAGCCATGGGAGCACATTTTGCTCCCACTTATGCCAACTTAACCATGGGGCAATGAGAACAATTATACATCTGGAACAACAACCCGTACGCCAGTCATCTAATTTTTTATACATAGATGATATAATCATCATTTGGGATGGCTCCCCCCCCCACATCAGTTCCGGCATTTGTCCAACATTGCAACACTAATCACATGGGCTTATCTTTCACATCAGTTTGTGACAAATTGGCATTTTTAGATGTTGAACTCTGCCATGAAGGAAACACCATTTTCGCCCAGAATTACAGTAAACCCACAGCAGGCAACTCCTATTTACATCATAAGAGTTGTCATCATCCCCGTTGGGTTAATAATATTCCAAAAAGTCGTCTAAAACACAACTGCACTGGGAACACGATTACATCACTCATAGCCAACTCTTGCAGGACAAATTCCTTGATAAGGGCTACCCAAATGCAATAGTTGAGGAAGCCTTCTCCTTCTATATGACACATGAGCCCACAACCCAGGATGTTTCATCCACTCATGAACCACCCCCTTTGAGATTCACAACACAATTCCATACCCAATTATGTAAAATGGAACGCATATTCTAAAAATATTGGCAAATATTACAAGAAGACCCGCATCTAACTTCTGTGATAACAGCTAAACCTAAAGTGTCTTACAGACGAGCCAAGAATATCAAGACCAAAATAGCACCCAGCAAAATTAAACAGTTTCCTACTAAAGCCCATGCCCCTCTTACTTTCCTGAGTATCAAAGGCATGTTTCAGTGTCGGAAACCTAGATGTCAATCCTGTAAACATGTCACCCATGGTCAAAACGAGTTAATTGCAAAAGGGAAACAATATCCTTTAGCTGATTTCTTTAATTGTTCCATCCAATTTGTAGTTTGTCTCACTTGCCCGTGTGGCCTACTTATGTCAGATGCACTATTCAGACTCTTCATAAAAGATTTGGAGAACATAGGCGGTTCGTAGAAGATGGTTCTGACCAACATAGTGTACCCTGACACTTCCTTGAGACTCACGATAGATCTTCTCAAGACTTAAATGTATGGATCATCATCCATATCTTCGAATCTTCCCACTGCTGAACATTTCAAACGCCTCTGTGAGAAAGAGACTTACTGGATATGCTCCTTAGGAACCATGGTTTCGGGGCTTGAATGAAGAAATGAAATCAGTGCTATCATATAATTATCCATACTTCTTTGCTTTTGATTTTATTCATAGGTAAATATTAATCATTATGTGTTATATCTTTACACATTAAATATGAACTGCATACATACACGCTCTCTACATATACCACACAATGCACATATATATGGTATACAATACCCTTTACACTCTCTAGGCACCAGGATAGACAATAACTATGTCCCTGCTAAAATGTATCCTTACCCTTCTAAAACAATTTCTTATATACCATACCTGTATGTTTTACACAAGTTAGTATTGATAACAGTATTTTTAATGTACTATTTAACCAAAGTGTATTATCTTCAGTTATTGATTCCATCTCATTTATTTATCACACAGGACCCTTATGGTCTTTTAATTATTATGTCATCAGTAATTATATTGCATTTTTTGTTTATGATGTTATTGTAATTGAGTTTGTACTCATTAATTAGTTTTGATATAGATCACTAGTTTGGTTCTCACCTTAATCTGCACTTGTTAATGTCCCGGGGAGCCTCTTTGTTTATCAGTGTTTGATAGTGTCCCCATCGGGCAACAGTTAGAAGGGGGAGGTGTCATTTTTACTCCTCCCCTTCCCAGGTTGGCCATAAATGCCTATTCAAAGATGGCCCCCGCCACGGCCTGAAGAGGGAGCATGCATTCTCCAAACGTGCACCACCCCCAGCTACCCATGTGAACGGATGTGACATCAGTGCTTCTTCCTGGTGTACCCAGAGCTTGTACGAAGTGCTGGGAGTCACCAGTATCGCCACCTGATACCGGATCTACACCATTGCACAGCAACTAGCTTTCCAGTTCACAGTGGATGCCATTTATCATGAAAAGTGCCCTTTCACCATGCATCTTGTGAGTTGCCTGCATCTTACTTTGAATTAAAGTTTTTCATCTGCTGCACTTAGAAGGCGCTGCTCTTTTTTCCCCTTGATCTACCTCTTTAGATCAGTTCTCCTCAAAAAGCAATACATAGAAATGTAAATATGGGAAAACACAGAATCATTTGGGTTTATATACTTGAAGAATAACTAAACTTTTTTTTTTTTTGATAGAGTGGAGAGGATTAGACCCCTTGTCATGGTTTTATTGCTGTCTGTCCCTGTTAGGGAGATTCACCTTCTCTGTTTGTCTTGTTTATCATATATCATTCAAATTGAAAGTAAAATAAAACCCCAACTTTTGAGTTGTCCCCAGAAAAGTAAGAGGGAATCTTCCAATGGGGACACTGGTTCTGGTGACTTGGGGGTCACCAAGGGATTCTTTTAATTTTGCAGGGATTTCCTCTCATTTCCTGATTTGGCTATGTGACAGCAAGTGAAGGGGAATCTTCCCAATGACAATGTTGTCTTTTTTTTATTGCTGGAAGAAGGCTATTTTATATGTGTGTGATTTTGTATATTATTTTCATTCAATACTTGACATTTATAAAGATATTTTGTATTCATTTAATTTAATTTATTTGTTTTTGATATACACCAAATGTGTCCAGTGAAAGCAGCTTCCCTTTGACTGGTATTCCAGTCACCTTTTTTCTTTTGTATTGATACATATGCTGCAGGGACTACACTCACTTAGTGAGTTGGCATATTCCTATGGTTTAAACCATTTTACCTCTTTATTAGCAATAAAAACTGCAGGTGTTCTAATCCTTCTCCGCTGTATCCATTACACTGGATATTATGATTATGAGATAAATACTGAATGGTTTCATGAGATAAATAGCTGTGAGCTATTTTATCTCAGATTTCAAAGAAAAAAATAACTCTTTGTGAATTGAGCCCAGTATCATACAAACAGTGCAAACATGGTAATGCCTAAAGTAAGCAGTCAAGGTGCATAGGTAGTTCAAAAGTAGCAGGTACAGTATACAGCCAGAACACTGGATAAGCGACAACAGTCAAGAGCCATATCAGTGCACCACATTAAGTGGAAAATAAAAAGGAAGGGACCCCATTACTGGGACGTCCATACCCTATCGTACTTCTTAGGACAGTTTTTATTAATATAAGTCAATTTATACATAGGTAGGATTGCATTAATAGAATTTTCCCACAAAGCCATGGAAGTAGGAGAGGATACGTTCCACCTAAGTATAATTTCTTTCTGAGCATAGTATAATTAGTTGGAAATCAGCAGTTAGGTATAGCGAGGTCTTTGTGTATCATCCTGAATACTCAGCATCGCTAGTTCCGGAGAAACTGGAAGGGACAAATGAAGATGGAGATTGATAAGCTCAAAAACATCCATCCAAAACTGCGCCAATGTACCAACTGTACCAATAGCCACCTGGCATCAAGAGCAGTCTGGAGATCTTTGAGTGTAGATTCTGTGCAATCTCAGAGGTATATAGTACACCCTATACAGGAATTATGTTTGGAATAGTTTATCTCTAGAGGAAACCATTAATTTAGAACTATCCTCAAAATAGTCCTCACAGTTTTGCTGTCCAGGGTATGAATGTCAGCCCTCCGCAGTTCCCACAACCTTTCCATCTTAGGGACTCCACACTAAGTAAAGCCAAGAAAAGAGAGGAAAAATATAGGAGGTTCGGAAAATTGAGCCTGAGCAGCATGGCAAAGTTGAAAATAACGAAAGGGCATCCATTGTGGAAGCCCAAACTTAAGAGAGAGATCCTGGAAGAGAAGTAAAGAGCCCACAGAAATGGCATATAAATCCCGTAGCATTTTAATGCCAAACCAAGTTTAAGTTGAGGGTCAGGTAAAAGTCTGAAGTGGGGTAAGTTAGGGTTGGCCCAAAATTGGTTGGTATGGAGACCAGTGACCAGGTTGCAAGAAATTTTTCCTAGCAGAGACCTAGAACCTAAGAGTCCTCTTAGTAGGATGTAGAAGGTCAGTGTAAGCCCTAGACGGAGACCAGAACGGCTGCCCAATAGTAAATTTGGTAGTTGGGCAATGCCAATCTTCCACATTGTACAGAAAGACATAGAGTGGACTTTGCCAGGCACGGAATGGCACTCCCCCCCCAGATGAAGGTGCTGACACATTGATCAATCTCCTTAAAAAAGGAATTGGGTATCCAGGAAAGAAAAATAATTTTAGGAATGTTAAGGAGTCCCATCAGATTCAACAGCAATTTATCCCAGGAGGAGCACTTGTCCTGAAGCTGAAGAACGGGTGCACGTAAAAAAAAAATTAAAAGCTTGCCGGATCCCCCCTAACCTGGATATCCAAGTACCTGAAGTCCCCTTCTGGTTTAGTTTATTTTTGCATTGGAGCAATCTGATTGTAATTTAGGATATTATTTGAGAATATTTATCAATTAAATCTTTATCATTAAGTATGACTAGCTTAGCTCAGTGCAAACTCATCTGGTGAACTCCTATATAGCTCCACTTCAATCCCTTCTGTTGGATTGAAAGACACTGAATTTGCAGAATAACTGTGTGTACAGCATCCCTGTCACATACCTGGTGGAGATCGGGCTTAAGAGAGGGCTTCTCTTCCACCTCTTGTCCCATACCCTTGGTAGTGGTAACAGGGGATGTGAGGACATAGAGTGCATGAGGGCCAATGTTGCAAGCATCTCCAGCATTCGCATGCAAGGGGCAGATGATTATGAACCTCCAGGTAAGAACCAGATGCAGGAACATGATAGCAATTGAACAGCAGACAGGAATGAAGCAAGGACACAAGCCAAATGTTGTCTAAGGCGGACAGTGAGGTACCAAATCAGATACAGGGATAGCACCAGAATACAGGCCAATCTCAGCAACAGCCAAACAGTATTGTGCAAGGATGTAAGGCAGAGGCAGTGTCAGGACTCAGGATACAAGCTGATGTCAGTTAACTGCTGAGCAGCAAGGTACTGAATCAGAAGACAGTACGCAGAGTCTGAAAAGAGAGGTTGAGGTCACAACAAGTACAGGGGTGGACTGACCATTCCGGCACTCGGGCACTGCCCAAGGGCCCGGGGTCAGTAGCGGGCCCCATGAGATGCCCCTGGTACCTTTCATAGGCTTTTTTGAGTGTGGTTTGAGTGTGGGTGAGGACATAGGGTCCCCATGATCCTCTATTGCTCGGGGGCCCCATGAGTTGCCAGTCTGCCCCTGAACAAGTATACAAGAATCCAGAGACAGATCAAAAGCAAGATGGGTAGTACACGGGAAGACAGAAGTGCGTAGTCAGGTCACAATTAATTTAGGAATTAGATGAAGATGAAAAAGGATTAGAAAAATAAAATGTTAAATAAAAAACAGTAAACTCTGTGGAGCACTTCACATGGAGGTCTTTTGTCTGCCAACCTTCTTCATGGGTCTATAAAATGTATTACTACTTTTATTAAAGGTTTCTTTCTTAGTGAACATCAAGTACAAAGGAATATAGTGAACATTTGTAGATAAACAAAGCCATGTCATTGATATGTCTTTTTTATCAACTTAATCATGCAATTACCATAATAATCATGTTGCTGTCCGCATAGTGATGAATGGCTTTGTTGGTAAACAAACCCATTTATCACAAGCTCATTGCTGTTTATGAACAAAGCCATGTGATCACCATGTCATAGCTGACATGGTGATTAATGTCTTTGCTAGAGATAAAAGAGTTAAGGTTACTTTTAAAGTTAAGCTGGAAATAGATGGATTGAAATTCGATCAGTTCAGCAGGAACAAATTTCAATCCATCTATGGGCAGGCTATCAATCAACTTCAGTACATCCAGCCTGTCAGGGATTTTTGTATGATCGCTGCCAGCGTCTATACCCACCAGCAATGATCATTGCATTCTGCCTATGGGGAAGGCTCCCCACTGGCAGAACACAATGGCTCTGTGAAAGGGATTCCCCTATCAACACCGCTTGTCTTCCAGATCCTGTGTCAACCGAGCAAAACTATGCCCCATTCAGAGAATGGTAGAAAGGCAAGGCAGGAACTGGAAAACAACAGTAACCACTGTAGTAGCGGTGGATACTACGCTTAACCACTCCCGGACCGTCTGCAATGTACTGCAGATGAGCGGCAGCTACAGGGCATGCAGCCCTCCACTGCCCATGTCCACTGTGACAAAATGTATATCTGCAAAATACTCACCATGCCTCTTATCAAGTTCCTTGGGGTGTTATTTTTCCAAAAAGAGGTCATTGGGGGGGGGGGGGGCGTTTGTACTATCCTAGCATTTTAGGGCCTCCAAAACTATGACAGGTAGTGAGGAAGGGATATGAGGAAATATGCCCTTTGAAAGCCTGGAGATGGTCATTGGATTTTGGGAGCGTGTATGTGGCTAGACTGCCAAAAAAAACTCTCACATGTGGTATCCCCATACTCGGGATAAGTATCAGAATTTCTTATTTCACATATACCCATGGCATGCATGAGCAGTATATAATTTAATTGCCAACTTTGTGTGAAAAAATTTTTTTTAAAAAAAATGTAGTTTTCCAAAAATTTGTGGCAAAAAAAAAATGTTCCATGGACTCAACATGCCTCTCAGCAAATTCCTTGGGGTGTCTACTTTCCAAAATAGGGTCATCATTGGGGGGGGAGGGGGTTTATGTACTGCCCTGGCATTTTAGCGCCTCAATAAATGTGACAGGCAGTCTGAATGTAAAAGCTGTGTAATTATCAATATATTTATCATAGTTTATAGACGCTATAAACTTTCACACAAACCAATTAATATACAGTAAATGCATTAGGATTTTTGTTTTAGCAAAGACATGTTAGTAGAATACATTTTGGTCCAAATTTATGACTAACTTTGAGTTTACCACATGTTATTTATAACTGAAAGTAAAAAAATATCGTTTTTTTTCAATATTTTCGGGGTTTTTTAGTTTATATCACAAAAAATAAAAAAAAATTGGTGATCAAATACCACCAAAAAAGAAAGCTCTATTTGTGTGAAAAAGGACATAAATTTCATTTTGGGTACAGCATTGCATGACCGCACAATTACCAGCTAAAATAGCACACTGCCGAATAGCAATAATGGCCTGGTCATTAAGGGGGGGGGGGTGGTAAATCATCTGAAGGGCAACTGGTTAGGCAAGGTATACACCTTCAGTTTTTTTATTTGTTAAACCAGCAGGTTGAAGTGTTGATTAAATGCTGGTTTGCCAGCATAACTGTTCAACAGAAGCCGGTCAATTACGCCAGCTTCTGTTGAACAGTCATTGGTACACAAAGACTGAAAGTTGGCTTTGGAGTTAGCATTAGGATTTGTATTGGCTTTGTTCGTTTTTATTTTTTTACAAATTTTTTTTTTTTTTTTGCATATCTCAAGTAGCA
>CATNWA010002731.1:0-21686 GCA_951230385.1 Staurois parvus
TCCTACAGTCTCATTATCTGAAACAATAGTCTTATAATTTTTCCCTGAGCCTTTGGCCCATGGAACAGTCTTACCGGATCTTCCGGATAGTTTTCTACCCCGAGTGACATTGGGGTACGGCCCAGGTGACCGAAAAAAGGCCTCAGCGGCTGCATATCTCTCCACCAGGTCCACCAGCTCGTTTGCAGATTTAGGGTCTCCACGGCCAACCCACTTCCTCAAAGTGGCAGGGAGCGCATGTAAATATTGGTCCATGACCACACGCTCCACAATCTGAGGGCCTGAAAACACCTCTGGCTGGAGCCACTTTTTGGAGAGATGTATCAAATCGAACATCTGAGATCTGGGTGGTTTGTCAGCCCTATAATGCCACTGATGCACCCGCTGAGCCCGGACTGCAATGGTGACACCCAGGCGTGCAAGGACCTCACCCTTCAGTTTTTCATAGTCCTGGGCATCCCCTGGTTCCAGGTCATAATAGGCTTTTTGGGATTCACCTGTCAAAAATGATGCAAGCAGTCCTGCCCATTGCTCCTTTTTCCATCCTTCCCGAACAGCAACCCTTTCAAAAGTTGAGAGGTAGGCCTCCACATCATCCGCAGGTGTCATCTTCTGCAAAACATAGCTGGCCCGTGCCATTTTCTGCTCCACTGGCAGCGGATCTGCAGATTCCTTCTTTAATTCTAATAGGTGTTGGGCCACCTGCTTAAGGAGCTCTCGGTCTGCTTCTTGGGCCTCCGCAAACTGGCGATTTGTCTCCCGTTGTGCTGCATTGGCCTGCAGCAAGGCTCTTATTATTTCCTCCATCTTCCCACTTGCTCAGGAAGTGCCCGCATCCTCCACCATATGTGGGGTTAGCTCAGGTGGGGGATCTCCTTCCCTGGGACAAAGGTAGACCGCACAGCAGGCTTTCATCAAAATGTGACTGGTCGTCAGCTTTATTTAAAAGGTTTGCAGCAGAAAATAAACAAAACATGAAAATAAACCCTTGCCATCCAGGCACTAACTAAACAAAAGGCATTTCCTCTCTCAGAGGTGAAGGGCTTCTCCCTGTCACCGAAATAAAACAAAAGCAAACCTTTTCTTGTAGGTATAGTACACACAGCTCTCTCAGAACACCTCTCTGAGTCCCAGGCCACGAGCAACTCCTTGCTCCAGCCCTGCCTTATTTATAACACCTGTTGGTGGTCATCAGTGGAGCCCAAACTCTGGTCCGGACCCACCTGTTTAACTGTGGCCCCAAAAACCCGGAGTGGACTCCACCTAAACGGTCAGGTATGAGCATGTGCGAGGTGACACATAGCGTCCCTCTATCACCTCGCCGTTCATCCTGTCACAATATATATATATATATATATATATATATATATATATATATATATATATACACACACACACACAACTTATAAGATATTGGGAAGAGGTTTTACACACTATATTTTCCTTGACCAAGTTCCCATTCCATGTGATCCACTAGTGTGGCTATCACGGGCGCTGGATGCTGAATTATATCCCCCAGGTACTTATATAATGGTTATTCGTCTTTTGTATCTTGTGAGAAAACTAATAGCTAGGTATTGGATGTCCTGTACAATGCCTACTAAGAAACAATGGGTGGAATTCCTTAATTTTTCCCCTTAAGGGAACAACTTACCTACCGTTATCATAATGCTTTGCATACATTTTAGATTGGCAGAGCTGGTTAGATACGCCTGGATTGGCCCCTTCAAGGTTGACAATGGATAGACTCTTGCAGATGTGAGAGATAACTGCTAAACCATCACTAGAATTAAGGTTTAGGTACGCACCTGCTGCTGTTGTGTTTTTTTTTTTGGTTGTTTTTTTCTATATTTTTGTGTTTCATTCCTTTTTTGTTTTTTACGATGTCACTTGTTACGACATTGGTTAAACTCGAAAAATTAGAATATCGTGCAAAAGTTCATTTATTTCAGTAATGCAACTTAAAAGGTGAAACTAATATATGAGATAGACTCATTACATGCAAAGCAAGATTGTTCAAGCCGTGATTTGTCATAATTGTGATGATTATGGCTTACAGCTCATGAAAACCCCAAATCCACAATCGAATGCATGACGAAGCAGCAGTGCCCACTGAATATAAGAAAAATCAATAATAGCGCCTATGGTCAAAATTATATAACTTACTAATAGTGTACCAGCTGCAAAAAATCACCATATATAAAGTGTACCAATAAATAAATAATTTGCGCTAGTAAATGTATATAAATATATAAATGTATATAAAGAAATCATCAAATCATAAGTCCAGAAAAAAAATATATATATGCCAATACCACAAAAAAATATAAAAAAACTTTTAAGTGCAAAAAACTTTTGTGCAAAAAAAGTGTCTAAATATGAAAAATTTCACCAAAAAACCTTGATAATATAATGGCAGATCATCCATAAATATATCTTCAGAAACGGAAACTCTGCAACACACCGATCCTCATCGATCGAAATAACAGGATGAAAAACTTTGTAGTTAATCGAAAATCCACTTCTCCAATAGATAAAGGACCACCTTCAAACGTATCCATGGGGGGAAATGCCAAGCACTCGAGAGAAACAGAAAGACTTCATGGTGCAATATTATAAAAACCAATTCCTTTATTAGGTACTCATTGCACTTACTCAAGAGGTGCCCCAGCCGACACCAGCATCAACAGCATAACAGCAATCACATAAACGAGCCTGGCTACTCAGCACATGCGCAGTAGCTGGCAGCCAAAAACGTAATGACGTCACATCAATCAAGCTCCGCCCTACGCGTTTCGTCATCGACGTCCTCACGGAGCGGATAGATGTGAGACGTCTCAACCTCCTTAAATATTCACTCACAGGAAACGAACAGCTGACATCAATGGGGAATCAAGCAAAGCAAGCCGCCCCACAGATGACAGGAGTCCACAAAGGATATACAATGTATCCAATATATTTGCCATCACAAGCAAAAAAACTTTAAAACAAGAGAACAAAAATAGAATAAAAAGAAATTTAAATAAAACACTAATGATAAATAAATTAAATAGATAAATACATTAACGGGCCTGCACCCTCTAAGACTGTGTTTCAAAAAGGGAACTTAAAGGGCCAGTAACACTTTAAACACAAATAAAAGGGAACTCTAGTAATAATACAAAAATAATGCAAAAATTGTACAAAAAAACATACAATCTCCCATATATCATCTTTAAACAGTTGCCTATATAAAAATATACTTAAAATAACATAAAAATTAAAAATTTGTGAGAAAACAATTCAAATCTATATCGACATTTAACCCAAATGGTTGCAAGGAATTTAGTTCATAAATCCAAAACTTCTCTTTTTTGGAAATCTCATTAACCAAATCCGAGCCCCTCCAATGGGGTTTTACCATCTTGATCCCATAAAAGGTAAGTAAGCTCGGATCACAATTATGTACCAATTTGAAATGTTTGGATACACTATGTTTATCAAATCCTTTTACTATGTTTCTTATATGTTCGCCTATTCTTGTTTTTAAACATCTCCCAGTTCTCCCAATATATCTCAAATGACATGGACATTCTAAAACATAAATCACATGTGTAGAATTGCATGTAATCAGGGATTTAATATCATATTCTTTTTTGGAAAATGAAGAGCAGAATGACTTTCTTTTTTTATTATTACCAACTTTTACAGTCCTACAAACTTTTACACTTCCTACAAGGAAAAAAACCATTTAAATTTGGAAACAGATCGAACTTTTTTGGGGGTTCGATGACATTGCGAGCCAGTTTCATCCTAAGAGACTTATTTTTCTTATAAATGAATTTAGGAGTTTTAGATAAGAATTTATTTAGTATATCATCTTTTAACAAAATGGGCCAATATTTTTTAAAAAATTCGTTCAATATTTTTGTATTGCATATTATAGTTAGTAATAAAGGGTACATTATTTTCAAATCCCAAATGAGCCTTTCTATTTCCAAGAAACGTCTCCCTATCTTTAATACTAATCGAATTTCTCTCTTTAATCAAAAAGGTCTTATCATACCCTTTCTCTATAAATCTTTCAATTAACACCTCAGATTGATCGAAAAAATCTTTGTTAGCGCTACAATTTCTTTTTAATCTGGTAAACTAACTTTTTGGAGTGCTATATAACCAATTTGGATGATGTCCACTAGAAATAGGTATATAGCTATTTTTGTCCACTTCCTTGAAGTAAGTTTTGGTACAAATTTGGCCATTATCTTTATATAGGACCAGATCCAAAAAATTAATTTGCTCAAAATCACTCATAACAGTGAATCTCAATCCATAGCGGTTCATATTAATATATTCCATAAAGGAATCGAGCTTTTCTCTGGATCCATCCCATACCATTATAATGTCATCAATATACCTCTTGTATAGCGCCATCTCTGGCCATTTATTGAAAATACTTTCTTCCTCCCATTTACCCATTACCAGATTTGCCACACTGGGAGCATACTTAGCTCCCATGGCAACACCCTTACATTGCTGAAAAAAAGTGTTTTGTTGTACCAAAAGAAATTGTTATTCATCGCAAATTCAAGTAATTCAACAACAAATTTCCTCTGCGATCTTTTCAGGAGTGATTTATGTTTAAGGGCCCATTTTACCGCATTATATGAATACTCAGTGAAACACATGCGTGCATACATGTGTGTGTGGAACATGTCCATATGTGTATCTGTTGCCAATGCTATAAATCATGTATGAAAAAAAAAATATGGTAATGGTAAACATATATATACATATATATGGAAGTTGCGTAGAAGATTGAAGACCCATACGCACATGCACCCAGGAATTGTAATTGAGTACATGTGTACATGGGTGGCACAATATGTGAACAAAATGTTAGCAACCTGATATATGAGGATACAGGGTATTGGTAGCTTTGCTGATGATACTAGAGTAGTGGTAGCAGACGAAAATAAGTGTAGATATAAGCATACATCTGTAATGGGTGGTGTACCCACTATAGGTCACGAGAGAAGGGATGGAATTAGCACAAAGGGGGGGCAGACAAAAGGGGATGAGAGATGACCAGACCGTCCCCTTTATCAGCCTGTCTTATAATAATGTCATGTTTTTTGGACTACTGTGATGTTTGTTATGTTCACAGATCCTCTTGATATCCTCAACATCACAGTAGTCCAAAAAACATCTCACATTGCTTTGAGGGCGAGAACCTTGACACCACCATGACCCATGTCAAAAACAGAGATGACATTATTATAAGACAAGCTATTAAAGGGGGCGGTCTGGTCATCCAGTACAAAGATGTATATCTTTTGGAATCCAGAAGATTGATAGGAGATCCTGACACATATGAGCAGCTCCGTAGAGACCCCTTACTGGAATACAAAGATACCTTGAAAGGGTTGCTGGATGAGGCTCTGACCAATAAAATACTATTGAATAATGAATACCTATTCTTGCTCAAACAACACCCACTAACTCCCTATTTTTACCACATACCAAAAATTCACAAAGACCTGCAAAATCCCCCCTGTAGACCCATCATAGCTGGCATGGATAGCATCACCAGCAATTTGGGATGCTACATTGATCATTTCCTCCAAGAAATAGTTGTGAGTTTACCATCCTATGTCAGAAACTCTGGACATATGTTGGCGATCCTATCTTCCTCTAAGTGGCATTCAGAATATAAATGGTTATCCTTAGATGTCACTTCTCTTTACACATCTATTAAACATCAATTTTTTGGATAAAAGTGACATACCTTTCCTACAAAAAGCTATCCATTATACCCTCACACATAATTATTTCTCCTTTCAAGGGAACTTTTACAGAAAAATTAGAGGCACAGCTTTGAGAGCTAAATTTGCCCCCAGTTATGCCAACCTATTCATGGGGTATTGGGAGGAGGAATCGATATGGAACAACAACCCATATTGGGGCAATCTGGCCCTGTACGCCAGATATATAGACAATATCCTCATCTTCTAGCAAGGGTCAGATGAAGATCTTGCTGGGGTTCCTCGCTCACTGCCAAAATAACCCCTTTGGCATCGGGTTTACACTTGTGGTAGATGCCAACAGTCTGGTGTTCCTAGATTTTGAACTACAGACAGACTCGAATGGCAATATCTGCTCCAAAACACATTTTGAGCCTAGCGCAGGCAATTTTTATTTGCACGCTAGTATCCACCACCACCCCACATGGATACGTAAAGTCCCCTTAATATATATATAATATGTTTACCAACGGGAATATTTTTTTTTTCATACATGATTTATAGCATTGGCGACAGATACACATATGTACCACACACACGTGTTTCATTGAGTATTCACTGGGCACTGCTGTTTGATTTTGCAGGTGTTTTTTCCATCATACCATTCAATGGCTTGTAGGTATTCACTCGCACATTCACTTCTCCTCCACGTATTAATATGATTTTGTAACGTTTTTAACATTTATGTTTATACCAGAAATACATTCCCCCCCCTTGTACAGCATTTTATATGTACATCCACCCTTAGTGCACTGCATTGCAACACATGCTTTGTTTTATCATCTACTACCATGTATGACTATACTATATTATAATAATACAACACATCCTGCAGGTTTTATTTTTATAACCGCACTGTACATCTCCTGGTCTCCAGATCCTCTCTTTCCTTACAACATATTTCACATTAGGATCCCCCTCCCACGGCTGCCAATGGCAATTAGAGCACTAGGCAGCATCGTAGTATCGATCTCGATGCATTGCCTGGAGTGCCCGCCCTTTTGTGATGTTGAGCGGTCATGTGGTTCACTCCTCACTCTGATTGGCCCTTATAGTGGAGCGCATACTGAGCCCGCCCCTTGGGAGGTTTGGTCCGAGACTTTCCTTATCCAGGGGTTCCTATTGGCCCTTGGTGGAGCAAACTCGTTGCTCTCTCTGGCCTATCCTCGTGGTGGGGCGGTCCCGCCTTCTGCTGGAACGCACAAGCCTACGGCATGCGTGGGCATGCGTTCTAGCTCACAAAGCTCTACAGGGTGCAGTTCCTAGACGCATCACCACTCCTGAAGTCTATTCTTTCCAAGATCCACTATCCTATTCATGCACAATGCTAGCATCTTGCCCCATTCACCTGGTATGTGTGTCCTTGAACACTATGTTACTATACTACACTCATATGTCATACTCATTTACTCATATATTTATCTATATGCGAGCAATGCAGTGCGATAAAAGATTAGGATTTTATGTTCTCAATTGTACATTTCCTATGATATTTATGAATTTTGATTAGCTTCAGTATATGCTTGTGTTCGTTTTCACAATGCCAATAGCCGCTGCGACTCCTCCCTCCGCCTCAGGGTGTTTCCAGGACGGCCCACATGTGACCTTTGGTTCAACTAGTAGTGAATGCTCACTACTAGTTGAACCAAAGGTCACATGTGGGCCGTCCTGGACACTCCCTGAGGTGGAACGCATGCCCACGCTGGAACGCATGCAGTAGGCTTGTGCGTTCCAGCAGAAGGTGGGACTACCCCACCACGAGGATAGGCCTGGAAGAGCGACGAGTGCGCTCCACCAAGGGCCAATAGGAACCCCTGGATAAGGAGAGTCTCGGGCCAAACCTCCCAAGGGGCGGGCTCAGTATGCGCTTCACTAAGGGCCAATCAGAGTGAGGAGTGAACCACATGACCGCTCAACATCGCAAAGGGCCGGGCACTCCAGGCAATGCATCGAGATTGATACTACAATGCTGCCTAATGGTAGTAGATGATAAAGCATGTGTTGCATATAAAAGAGGGTACAGGCATCTGGTCAGTTGGCTCTGAGGAAGAGGCATGCCCTCAAAACGTGTCGGCCTATTGGATGTCTATAATATTGTGGTAAATCCTCCTGCACTGCTATGCCCACTAGGACTAGTGAAAAAGCAGCTTACATCCAACCCTCACCTTTAGATGGAAATGGATCAACTACTATAATAGTGATGTAGCGTTGTATTAACTTTAAAGAGCCTTATGTTAAGTAAAACATTGCTTCTACAATATGAAAAAAACAATATGCTGTTAATCAGAAATAAACTTATGACATTTGTAGATGATACATGCAGTATAATACAAATATATCTAAGTGATCATAATTTAATTATCGTGAAACACAGTGATACCCTGTGCAGGGGTATGTGTCACTTTAAATAGGTGATCTATATAAGTAATAAAACAGTCCACAATATCCGGTGTCTAACTTGTATAACAGCCCACACACACAATGACAATCTGCATGCTCCTGTGCCGCTGCAGGTGGTGAATAATGCTCCTATATGGCAGGCATGCCCGCTCACCTTCCCCCTGCGACCCACAGGGGCCAAAAAGCCTTACGGATCACCCAGGATCCTACACGATCTCTCCACACAAGGATAGGCTCCACCACCTTCAGTAAGCTTTCCTCCACCTTCCACTATTCCTCCATGGCGAGGTAGTAGTATGAACGCTCATAAATAGACATGATGTTTGGGAATCATACAATAGAAACACAGAGATCCTCCATAGTGTGACACTGTATGTAAAGCTTTAATATATAAAAACCGCCAAGCACAAACTCACATTTAAGCAGCAGTACAAAATGCCTGTGTCACCTCACTTGGGTGTACTGAGAACTCTCTGGTGTACCAAGATGGCGCGTCTACGCGTTACGCCACGTCCCTCGTAGCTTCATCAGGATAGCGTCGTGGTGATTTGTCTAGTATTTATAGGGAGATCCGGATGCTGATTGGTTTATTGTATATGCTAATTATCGTGGCCATTTTGTTGAAGTCCCGATAATCTAGGACACTTTTCCGCTGCCATTTTCTTGTTGTTTTTCCCTATTCATATGGTTACTGTATTAAACCTTGCGACCATTTCCTTGTAGTTTTTCTGGGAAAATATATGCGGCGGCCATTTTTTCATAGTTCCGATTTGTATATATTGTATTACTGTATGACCGCTGTTCAATCAGTACTGTATGGTCTTGTATGGTCCGCGATATCCTGCATAAATTAATGATATATTTTGTGAGGTAGTTTCTGTGTAAACATATATAAGCTTAATGCTTAAATAAAAAACTTTTAAAACCATAAATTTTATTAAATACTTGAGATAAATATATAAACGGATAAATGTATTTATATATGTGTAATAAAAAATTTAAAAATATTAAAACATAACTAAAAAGCAAAAAACCAGAGTAGCCAGATAGGTACAGTACATTCATATAAAGTGCTAACAATATAGTTAAAAACAAAATAACTAATAAAACAGTTAAGATCAAATTCTATGTTTAACCCTTTTGGGGCTTGGGTTTGCATGGTATATATCCATTTTTACTCCATTTTACCTAAAGTGCAGACTTTGTGGCTCCCTCGCCAATGCTTCTTATAACTTTCAATGCCCCAAAATTGTAATTCTGATGGATCCTGCTTATGATGAGTTGCAAAATGTTTAGACACACTATGTTTCGGGAACCCTTTAATAATGTTTTAGACATGTTCCCTTAGTCGTTTCCATTGTTGTCTCTTGGTGCGTCCAATATACTGAAATCCTCATTTACTTTGCAAGCCATACACAACCCCTTCAGTTCTGCATGTTATGAATTCTTTAATTTTAAATTCCTCCCCACTATTTCTTGATTTGAAGGTAAACCTTTTCTTGTGTCCCCTAGTTTTTTTTGCACGGATAAAAACCCTCTGCATCTAAAAACATGATCTTTCTATCTTTAGTAGGTGGGTCCACTACATTCGTAACTAGTTTTTCTCTCAAGGTGGGTGCCTTTCTATAAACAAATTTTGATTGTTGTGATATAATTTTTTTCTAGCACCAAATGCATTTTTAAAATTGGCCAATGCCTCCTAAAAAGTTGTTCAAATTTTAAATATTGACTATTAAAATCCATAATAATGACTGATTCATCCAGAAAATTCTGATCTTTCTCTTTGTCTTACAGAAGTGTCTCTCTATCCATATTATACACTTCCCTACTCTTTTCTTTTATTTGTTTCTCTTCATATCCTTTAACTATGAATCTTTCTTCCATTGTTTTTACCTGTTCCTGATAGTCTTCTCTGTATGTACAATTGCACCCGAGTCTAATAAACTGCCAAGGGGATAGTGGCAACTGTCTAGGGGTATGTACCCATTCCGATCGACTCCCTTCAAAAAATTCCATGTATAAATAGTGGATTCTTTAATTAAAATTTCTAAATCCAAAAATGTAATACATTCTACACTTTGGTTCCAAGTAAATTTGATATTCTTGTTATTAGTATTGAGTGTATTCAAAAACTCCAATAAATCAGATTTTTTTCCTTCCCATATCATAAAAACATCATCTATATATCTTTTATATATCTTGAGTTGTATGGGGGGTTGTTGATATATAGTTTCCTCTTCCCATTGCGCCATAAACAGGTTGGCCACACTGGGGGCAAACCTTGCCCCCATGGCTACTCCTTTAATCTGTTTATAATACTTTTTATTGTGCCGAAAATAGTTGTGTGTTAAACAATTTATGGTTTTAAAAGTTTTTTATTTAAGCATTAAGCTTATATATGTTTACACAGAAACTACCTCACAAAATAGATCATTAATGTATGCAGGATATCGCGGACCATACAAGACCATACAGTACTGATTGAACAGCGCTCATACAGTAATACAATATATACAAATCAGAACTATGAAAAACTGGCCGCCGCATATTTTATCCCAGAAAAACTACAAGGAAATGGCCGCAAGGTTTAATACAGTAAACCATATGAATAGGGAAAAACAACAAGAAAATGGCAGCGGAAAAGTATCCCAGATTATCGGGACTTCAACAAAATGGCCACGATAATTAGCATATACAATAAACCAATCAGCACCCCCTATAAATACTAGACAAATCACCACGACGCTATCCTGATGAAGCTACGAGGGACGTGGCGTAACGCGTAGACGCGACGTCGTGACATATGACGTATTCCGGTCCAGTGCCATCTTGTTACACCAGAGAGTTCTCAGTACACCCACCCATGTGAGGTGACACAGGCGTTTTGTACTGCTGCTTAAATGTGAGTTTGTGCTTGGCGGTTTTTATATATTAAAGCTTTACATACAGTGTCACACTATGGAGGATCTCTGTGTTTCTATTGTATGATTCCCAAACATCATGTCTATTTATGAGCGTTCATACTACTACCTCGCCATGGAGGAATAGTGGAAGGTGGAGGAAAGCTTACTGAAGGTGATGGAGCCTATCCTTGTGTGGAGAGATCGTGTAGGATCCTGGGTGATCCGTAAGGCTTTTTGGCCTCTGTGGGTCGCAGGGGGAAGGTGAGCGGGCATGCCTGCCATATAGGAGCATTATTCACCACCTGCACCGGCACAGGAGAATGCAGATTGTCATTGTGTGTGTGGGCTGTTGTTACACAAGTTAGACACCGGATATTTTGGACTGTTTTATTACTTATATAGATCACCTATTAAAAGTGACACATACCCCAGCAAAGGGTATTACTGTGTTTCACGATACTGAAATTATGATCACTTAGATATATTTGTATTATACTGCATGTATCATCTACAAATGTCATAAGTTTATTTCTGATTAACAGCATATTTGTTTTTTCATATTGAAGAAGCAATGTTTTACTTAACATAAGGCTGTTTAAAGTTAATACAGCGCTACATCACTATTATAGTAGTCTATTGGATGTCTACACTCCCTATTGCGGACAGTCATGTAGCGCAGTTTTAACCAAGCTGTTCTTTTATGATGTGCCTTTGACCTTACTGTTTGTGAGTAAAACACCAATTTTTATTTCTTATTAAACATTTTTTTATGGTAATGCACTAGGCCCATGCGCCCTCTGTTTGTTCTTTCTTCATTCAGTATATTTGGATTTCCCCAGTCTTTTGAGGGCAGCATGGTGTGCATATTCCAGGACATTCATGATGTGGTTCTAGCCTGTGGAGTCTATCCCCAAGTGCAGGAGCAATTGTGTTTGCTGAGCACTGATGTATGTACACACTTCAGACCAGCCCCACTGCATGCATGTGTAGCACCCTCACTTTTGCTAGTGTAGATTAATCTAGTTTGGCTCCCCTGTAGGCAGAGGAGCAAGAGTTAATTGTGTTTGGGGGACTGTGCAGTGCTTCAAAGGCTGTGGTTCTGTTATCTCCGCCTGTCTTCTGGAACTCTCTGGATATTTGCAGAACATAGTGGGTGGAGAGACCGAGGCTGCAGTCTGAATACTTATGGAATTTCCACCAATCCCTGGGAAGGTGGGAAAACAGCCCATGAATACTCAGAAGCCTGGCAGTCTGGGAGCACTGTTTGGGGTCCAGCCGTTTGGAGGAGACTCATGTGCTAGGAGCTCTACCCCCTGGGGAGGAAGAGAGAGGGAGCGAGCAAGTTGAAAGAGAGAGGAAGGAATCTCCAGGACATCACTTAGCCTGTGTCTCAACTAGGCTTGACTGCAGACTTCAGGTCAAGCCAGAAGCAGCCTGATCAGCAGAGAAGCCACTGCAGCAGTTTTCTGGATTCTAGGATCCACTTTAAGAGATTGAGTACACACCAGCCATCATACCCAATGCAACAGAGAGGACAGTGCAGTGCACATGTCTGGAACCTAGGGGACAGCTTTGGTGCAGTGCTAAACAGCCAGGAGTACCCCAGCATTTCTACTTTGGGTCTAGAGGAGCCAGGTGATATGCAATACAGCCAGAAGATGACTCTTCTACTGATTTTTGGAACTTTATTTCAGATTCACCATTACTCCCACTGGTGTGCAGCATAGTTCAGCTGGATTTTAGCATCCAGAGACTTTAGCAGTTCCTCATTCCTTTGTTTGGAGTTTACAAGTTTGGAGTTTCTTCAGTCTTGGGGCATCCCATGTACAAATTCTTTGTTCCCAAAATAAACAAAAAAAAACTAAATCCTATAGACTATGGGTTTTTTTTAGTTTTTTTTGTCAACTGGAGTGTGTGGAAAATTATTTTTGCCTGGCTGTGGGTGCTGTGTAGGGGAAAAATGGGCCCAAAGTCCAGCAGCTCCTTCGAGGGTAGCACTACACATGTGTTTTAGACTTCCAATAAGCTCCAGTCCATAAACATTTGACATGAAACCAGCACCAATGCACATCTTGCAGATCAAAGATCAGCAGCAACACTTACCTTTGGTAAACCTTTTTAAACACTGTATGGACAATCTTTTAAAAGTTGGCCCAGACCAAATGTAAGAGCAAGGTGATGTGATGGTACCCATTATTGCCCCATGTCCGGTGGGTGAAGTTTACAGCATACTGTGCATTATTGCAGCTGGTGGAATACAAATGTGCCTGTGTGTAATAAAAAAATAAAAACCCAATAAAAATGTAAGAGGACCGAAGCTGAAGGGAAAATTAAGTTGTTGCTGACACACGGAACACACAGGTAGTCCTGGATAGGACTGTTGGTCTATGCACTATGAACACAGAGGAAGGGGACACCCTATTATGTGGCCCATCACTCTGCAATTCCCTGTGATTTGGCACAACACAGCCTTGTTATAGCACAACTAATGCCCCATACACACTATAAGAACATCGAATGAACTATTATCTGGTTTGCCTCGATTGTTCGCAGTTGGCCGAAAGCGAGGTGCTTTTGCTGCATGAAAAATATCGTAAGAAAAAACGCATTAAGTAGGAGCATCATAGCGTAGCTGCAGAAGTGATGTAATGTATGTGTGACCCTGAGGCCACACCTTTCAGAGCCATAATTGTTTTCTTCACATTGCAGATCTTTCATGACAATTTTTCGGAATAGTGATGGATACCATTTCCGAATGCTCTCAAAATGGAGCAACTGCCGTTATGGGTTTTGGAATTCTGGCCATACAGAGTCAACAGAGCAAAGACAAAAAGGGGCTGTGGTGCACGTAATGTCTCTGTTGAGAGAATTGCATGAGAATAATCCAGATGATTTCAGAAATTATCTGCAAATGAATGACAACTGCTTTCACCGCTTAAGGTCCGCCCTATAGCAGGAATACTGCTACAGGGTGGACTCCCTGCAAAATCACGTGTGTATATATAGGTAATTCGCACTCCGCCATGATCGTGGGCCAGGGGCGCGTGCCCATCGGAGCCATGATTCAGTGCCTGACCGAGCAATCAACAGATTCAGGCCAGTGATGTTTGTTCTGGATCTGCTGATTGATCCCTGGCCTATCACACATCATCCTGTACCTGTGTTTACATTCACACAGGTATAGGAAATTATGCTATCTTCTCTCTCTGGGCACATTCGTCCCAGAGAGAGAAAAAATCAGATCCACGTGAGTAAAAACAGCACACTTTTACAGTAAAAACACATATACAGTAGTTGTACCTCGGTTTACGAACGCTTCGGTTAACTTAATTTTCGGTTTATGAATGAAAATCCATTGAAAAGAATGCCTCGGTTTACGATTTTTGTTCGCAATACGAAGCAAGCTTCCCTAAGATGAATTGTGCCTGGGAGGTTTATAGGGCCGGCCCAGTGGATGCTGGAGTCTGTGGGTAGCAAGTGGCATCGAGTGTGTAGGTGTCGGAGTGGTTCTTGCATCGAGTTTTGGAGCCATTCTAGAAATTTTTAATCATGTCCCTGAACAGTATTTGTGCCTTTAAAGTGCACTTTATAAACAGTTTTGAACATATAAAAGACTTTTTTTTTTTTTTTAACTTTCTTTCTGACCTCCGGAACAGATTAATTGGTTTTTAATGCATTCCTATGGGAAACCGCGTTTCAGTTTACACATTTTTCGCAATATGAAATGTCCCGGAGAACACATTAAATTCGTAAACCGAGGTACGCCTGTAGGTCATACCTCTGATTGCCCCCCAGTTAACCCCTTCACTGCCCTGTCACCAGTGTCATTAGTACAGTGTACAGATTTTTTTACTGATCACTGTATTAGTGTCACCAGCGACTTCAGATAGCGTTCGCATCATCGTCCCTCCCAGATAGCGTCAGATTGCCCGCTACTACATCAGTCATCACATTTAACCCCTTGATTGCTAGGAACATGCTCACATACACAATAAACCTCCATTGCTGGTATAGTGTCTGAACGGATCAATATCTTTGATCAGATCACCACTATACCGGTGTTCACATTAATATAGTGTCCATAAAAACGCAGCATTAGTGGGATCAGCCCCGGCACCTGCCAGCACCTATGTTTAGCTCCTACACTTAACCCCTTCCCCAACAAGTACAGTGTCAGTAGGTCACTGTCACTTGATACATTGTACATAAAACCACAGTGTTTGCAGAATTAGCCTGTTCTCTGTTATCACTTGCAGGTAAATTTTTTTTTTTGCAGCAGTTCCAGACAGCCAGGTGCTCATTTTCCCGTGAGTCACACTAGGAACCTATAAATTTAGTGGCCAAAATGTTCAACGAAAGGTACTCTAGTGAAGAGGCCTAAAGGATTCTGAGCATGTCAGATAAGAGCGAAGGGGAAGACTCACTGACAGAATCTGCCTCAGAATACAAACCTGTAGACCACAGCAGCACCCTGACAGATAGCTCAGATGATGTTGAAGAGGTCCCTGCTAAGGTCAGGCGTACCTGACCCCGTTCCCAGGTTACTGAGATGTTACAATTGCATAATGATTCTCATATGCAGCATAGTGCCAGTATTAGTGCTGCCCTACCTTTTGATGAACTGGCAAACACCAGCGGCCTAGTACATCCTGGTCTTATACATACCAGCACTGCAGTATCACTTGCTGACATGGCAAGTCTAAAAAGTGCAGTACAAGCTGGTGCGGTGGCTAGCACAAGTAGTGTACCGCAGCCTCCAGGAATTCGCACACAGACCCGTAGAGCCCCTAGTATCCTTCCGGATGTGCTGGCAGACCACAAATTCTTTAGCACCCATACTTCCCCCATTCACTGCCCAACCTGGAATTCAGGTGGAAACAGAACATTTAACTATTAATATAAACTGTGATATAATTATACAAAATTACATATAAATTAACCACAAATAATAGCACTACCCTTAAGTAGAATAAATAAATACATAAATCATTAAATCCACCACCAGATAAGTGCATAAGTGTGACAAAACATATATCAAATTAAGGGTCCTCATAGAGTACATTCAATAAAGTCCATGCGCAAAAAATTGCTTATGAGCCTCAACAAATAAAGCTATGAAGTCTTCCTTCACCAGTGAAAATTCAGTGTGTTAACACCCCATCAGATTGAACACTCACCAAAACCTGGTGATAAACCAGCATATCTATGTAAACCAGCACTTCTCTGCTCAGCTGCACCTTATGGATATCCAAACAGCTCAGAGCTGGTGATAAACCAGCGTATCTCTATTAGCCCAGCACTGCACAGCTCAGCTCCAGCTTAGAAATATCCAGACAGCTCCATATAGTACATGCAGATATAAAAGATACTCGCCATAGTGCAATAATGTATAACAAAATTTATTCAAATACTCCCCCCATAAAATACACTCACATTGAGTGCAAAAATATCCAGCATTTGTATAAAAAGTGCAACACAAGAGTTTCCAGCCCTCTCAGCAGCGTCTCTCCAGCCGTGAATCCACTAATAATCTAATAACTAATAATCGCTTTGAACCACTATATGACTATAGGGAACCATCTTATTATCCGCCCAGATCCCTTTATTTGGGAACTGGAGGAGGGGGAGAGGGAGAGGAAGGAGAGGGACCTCACAACTACCGTATAGGAGGAGAAATGCAGTCACAGGACCTAAGAGTCATGTGGCCAAGAAGGGAAGAAGGAGTTGCAGAGCAGGAAGAAAACACCAAAAAAAGAATGGAAGTGATTAAATGGGATCTATAATTTGAGTGGGGTTCAACTTTCTCATAAAGAAATTAATATCTTGAATACAGGATAGTACAGTGGATCAGTGGATATCAGTAGATGCTGAGAGGATTTGAGGGTTTGATCCCACTATACGCTTTGACCTTCACGGGTCGAAGCCTGGAGGCTAATCTAGCCGTGTGTTGGAGTTTCTGCACCTGGAGTCACTTTATGATCACGTGTGCTTGCAATTGCAGTAGTGGTGTCACCCACCCATTGGACATTTGTCTACACATTTTTTATTTTTCGTTTGTGTTTTAGTGTGATATTTTGTGCACTTTATTTGCATGATTGATCACAGTATAATTATTATAATTATTTATTGCTTTCATGTGTTAGAAATTGTCACAAAGATTGTCAATACACAGTATTTATACACTATGTTTTTTATGATATTAGTTTAATATATATTCTCTCTTAAGTTGATTGAATACAATTTTTTGGGGGGTTTAGTAGTGTGGGAGGTTCACACCATCCCTGTTAGTTCATATTATTTTTTCAGTAGCGCATTAGGTTCACACCATTCTTGTTAGTTTCCATTTATACCATTCCCTCCAGCAGCTAATCATGGATGTTTTCAATTTTTTGGAAAACAGATTAATTAATGTGGATGATATTTTCAATAAACCTAATTATGAGGTCACAGGTGATCTGAATACTTTATATAGAAAGTTAGGCCACGTGATGGAAAAGAAAGTAAGAACATGGTGGGACATGATCACGTATGAGAAATACCTTAAAGATAGGCTAGTCCCTAGAAAATTTAAGGTGGGAAGTTCCCATCAGTGATGGGTTGATTGACCAGGAATCTACTGATGAATGGTTTAATTTTTTCCTTGATAAAGGTTTAGAATTGATCAAATTTTTATTGAAACAAAAACAGAGGAAGATGCGAAGTTTAGAGACACAGATTTTAGATATTAAAGGAAAAATGGAACCTTATAAAGACACCCAAGAAATGGATAATCTTGCTAAAAGACTGAATAAGGATCTAGAAAAAACTGATCAGGAAGTTAAAAATAAAAAAATGAAAAAATACCAAAGAGATGTTAACGATTTTAATAAAGATCAAGTTTTTAAGTGGCAATCCTCCAAAGGGGAGGTAGATTTGGCTTCAACTAATACCACTCCAATTAAGGAAGCACCAATAGAACCAGTTAAAAAGCCAGCAATTGAAAATTCAACATCTTACAAAAATCATTTGAAAGGGAATTCCCAAGGTAATAATCAACAAGTAAAGAAAAATTATTATACTCCACATAATGGATGGAGGCCTGGGTATAATAAATCACAAGGGAGAAATAATGGAAATGGGAAACCATTCCATCCTCCACTCAGACTTTATTATCCTAAATCTAATCAGTATTATCCTCCTCATAGACCTCCTTATCCACCCAGACATGATAATAGGCCTTATCAGCCTAATAGTCCTAGACAATACTATGATGGATGGCAAGGCCCTATGTTTGAAGGAAGAAGCCCAGTCCCTTTATTCAATAGATATGAGCCATTAGAATATGAATACCAACAAAGGAATTTTTTAGGAAAAGACTATGTGGAAAGGAGTTCAATAAGGGAAGGGGGGAACTACAGAAGCCCAAGAAAACAAGAGGATGCAGAGCCGGACGGAAGGTCCAAAAGAAAAAGAGAGTAATGGGAGAAGGTATCTTTAACATCAGTGGTATCGAGCTCACTAAGGAAGAAACTGTAGTATTAGATAAGGGACTTAAATTTGCCCCACCTAAGACAGCGAATAAATTTGATATTTATGTGGATTTACAAAAATTCATTAGGAAGATTAATATTAAAAAATACTTTATGGGTATCCCACGTGTGAAGACTGGTGTAGATAGTGTTTCTCATAATAACATTATTCACACTACCTTGCGGAACAAATCTTTATTCAACCCTCAAATGACTAACAGTCAAGTTGAGGTGTTCAAAAAAATGGTCAACCAGGATTTAGAAATTCTTAAAATGCCTAAAATACGACAAAATATGACCATACAAACTGGTATAAAGAGTCTTACTAGTAGAAATAATATAGTAATAAGGCCGGCAGACAAAGGGGGAGGGATTGTTGTCATGTTAAAGGAATACTATTTGAAAGAACTAGGGAGACAGTTAGAAGATCAGAGTACATATCAAATACTGAAGAAAGATCCCACATTGACTTATAAAAAGCAATTGGATTTGTTAATCAAAAAAGGAACAGATAAAGATTTATTAAATAAGAAAGAAGCAAGGTATTTAATACCAGATATCTGTAGAATTCCTATTATATATACCATTCCCAAAATTCATAAAAATAGAACTGAACCCCCGGGACGCCCTATAGTAAATGGTATTGGGTCCCTATTAGCGCGATTAGGACAATATGTAGACTTTATTTCTACAACCTCTAGTTAAAGATACCAAGTCATTTCTAAGGGACACTAAGCATCTCATTCAATTGTTGGATGAACTAGAGGAGGATTGTAAAAATGTTATTATGACCACAGCAGACGTATCCTCGCTATATACAATTATAGGTCATAAAGAAGGTATGGAGGCTACTACTTGGGGTATGAAAAAATATGGGAACCTAACGAGAGTACAGAGGAAGTATATAATAGAGTGTCTTGAGTTTTGTTTGACACATAACTATTTCTGGCATAAGAACTCTTTTTATAACCAGATTAAAGGTGTTGCGATGGGGGCTCGCTTTGCCCCTAGTGTGGCGAATCTTTTTATGGCGCATTGGGAGGAAGAAGCTATATATCTCAACCCTCCACGAGAACTAATCTTGTACAAAAGATACATAGATGATGTGATCATATTATGGAGAGGTAAAGAAGAGGGCCTAGTTAATTTTTGAAATGTTTTGAATGACAATAATAAAAATATAAGTTTTACGTGGGAATATGATTATGATAAAATTAGTTTTTTAGATTTGAAAATTAAGAAGGAAAAAGGGAAAATTATTACCAGCACTTTTTTTAAAAACGTTGATAGAAACGGATATATTCCTACTGACAGTTGCCACTATCCGCCGTCGCTTCTTAATGTACCTAAAGGCCAAATTATAAGACTTAGGAGAAATTGCACCTTACAGGAAGATTATAATCTTCAAGTAAATGTTTTAGGTCAGAGGTTTGTGGATAAAGGGTATTCCCAAACCATGATTCAAGAAATAATCCAAAAAGTAGGAGATACAGATAGAAGTGCATTTATGAAGGATAAGGACAAAGTAGAGAACCATGAAGATAAATTGGTTATATGTTTGGATTATAGTATGCAATATAAAAAGGTGGAAGCTGTATTTAAGAAACATTGGCCACTTCTAAAAGCTGATCCAGTTTTAAGAGATTTATTGTCTAAATTCCCGATTTTTAGATATAGAAAGGCCCCTTCACTAAGAGATAGAATAGTTAGAAGTGTTCTTGACCCTCCAGTAAAGAATAAGAAAATGACTTTTTTAGATTTGAATGGCTTCTTCCCCTGTAAGGGATGTTATGCCTGTAAGGCCACAAAAGGAAAGAATTTGAAAAGAAATAGTTTTGAGTCTCATGTGAATAGAAAAGTGTTTAGTATTGATGAATTCATCTCCTGTAGAACAGAGGGAGTGGTTTATGCATTGCAGTGTGCTTGCGGACTGCAATACATAGGAAGAACAAAAAGACCCCTTTGGGTCAGACTGCGGGAACATGTGCAGAATATAAAGAAAAGTTTTCCCAAACATAGTGTCTCTAGACACTTTGCTAAGTATCACAATAGTGACCCCTCCGATTTAAAATTTTGGGGAATTGTTAAGTATAAGAAGCATTGGAGGGGGAGCCATAAGGTGCGATCTCTCAGTAAAATGGAGTCTAAATGGATATATATTATGGAAACGCAGGTACCTAAAGGCTTAAATATAGAATTTGATGTGAATTGCTTTCTTGCAGATTATTAATACCGCCACTTAAAAGTAGTCTTTTATGTAAGAAGAGTTCAGTAATCATGTTTTTAGTGGAAATTCTAAAAATATTGAGTTTAATAAACCGATATAAAGTCTGTCCGTTCATAATTATAAGTATTTTTTAAAAAATTGTTTTTGGGGTGTTTGTTGAATAAACTTTTTTAACAAATTATATATATATTATTTTTTAGATCTATTTTTTATATATATGTATCTATATGTATATTGGTTATATATATTTATTAGGTGTTATTTATATAATGATTTTAAGAACTATTATATTTGTATACCCATTGCTTTTGGAGGTTGTTTTCATGGTTTGCCATGTAGCTAAATTTAGGTGGGATAGTTCTTTACAAGGATTAATAAAAACCCATTTATTAATGTAACATGAGGTATTAATTTTTAATTTTTAAATAAAGATATAGTTTGTAAGAAGTATTCTTCCTTTGTAGAGCAGGTTCATTTAAAGGTTCTTTTTTTTTTTTAATTAATTAATGGAGTACCGTATTTTTCGCCGTATAAGACGCACTTTTTCTTCCCCAAAACTGGGGGGGAAATGTCAGTGCGTCTTATGGGGCGAATATGGAGCGGCCGGTCCGGTATTTCCACTGCGGCCGTGTCAGAATACCGGGCCGGCCGCTCAGCTCTGCAGCGGGACCTTACCTGTTCCTCTATCCAGCGGCGTGCTGTCTTCCCGGCTTCTGTAGTGTGAGGCAGTAAGTACCTCTCCAATTACTCCCCTCATGCACCGAACTTTGCCAGGTAAACCTCTCCTCCACTGCCACCTCCGACCAAGTTCCTCCTCCAGGCAGTAAATATTATCCAATACCCCTCACACAATGGACTCAGGCTC